>JAPYYV010000970.1:0-27009 GCA_030522625.1 Copidosoma aretas
TGCAGGGGGGCGGGGGGGGGGGGGGGGGGGGGGGGGGGGGGGGGGCGAGCGTTATAACCCGTCACCGACAGATGCAGGAGAAAAAAAAGAGAGACCCCGAGTGTACTATACCAGCATCTCGGCTGATCATCTTCTTCTCCGCAAGATCTCGCACAATGACTAATGCCCATCTACCGATGCTGCCTCTAAATGACCGCTTAATTATTAGGTTCCACTGTTTTTCCCTCCCTGTCCCTCTCTTTGTCATCTTGGACTGAGCAAGTACGCGTGCCGTATCGCTCTCTCGTGCGCTCGCTGCGCGTCACCTAATATATTTATTGTCGCGATGCACGTGACTCTCTCAGAAGGTGAACGTCGATCATGTGTTACATGCGAGCGTGGTTTAATTCTCCCGGGTTTTGACTGTCTCAAAAGTAAACAAAAGCAACAGCAAAAACCACAGTGCGATCTGCATCTCGAGCATTGTCGACAATTATTCTGTATGGACTCTCGGACACATTGAAATGATGGTCCTTTTTGCTATGGAAAAAAATTAGTGACAACTCATCACGCCCCCAAAATCCGCGAATCGTCGGCTATCGATCGAATAAGTTTGCGTAAAAATCGGGTAAAAGGAACAAGAAAATAAAAAGCCAGACCGCATTGTCACTTATTGTAGTTACGCCTCCCCGCTGGGCGCACCGGGCGCACGCTGCTGGGCGCCGCGGATTCCGCAAAATTCAATGGAGAGCGCGGTTCGAGTCAGGGACGCGTACACCTACATATATATATACATATGTATACTCATATACCCGCGTGACAAAAGTACAAAGCCATTGGGCGCACATTGCGCAAATCATCGTCCTCCATTGACCGATGCGGACCGACAGGGACGGCCATCGGTTATGGACGTTTTGTGCATCATATACCGAGAGAGTGCCCTGATGCGCATCGTTCCGATCGTTCTTTCTTTCGACAAAGCCGCACCCGCTGATGCGTCCAATCATCCGTCTCGCTGACTGAGCTTTCTTTTTTTACCTTAGATGTACACAATCATCCGTGTTGAATTAATTTTTTTTTTTCTCTCAACGCCGAAAAAATCCATCACGCTAGCCACTGCAAATAACGTACGGGGCGGAATCAAAACATGGTACCATTTCAGAATACGGCGTACAACGTCGGCGGAGCGGGCAGTGCTCCAGGGCAGCCGGCCAAGCCAACGAGCACCGGAGTAAAGTTCGGTTGGGTCCAGGGCGTTTTGATAAGATGTCTTCTGAACATATGGGGGGTCATGCTGTTTTTGCGGCTCTCCTGGGTCGTCGCTCAGACCGGCGTTGGTAATGATGCATGCGAGTTTCAGCTAAAGCCATTGTTGCACAATGATGTTTGTATATAATTATGGAATGATGGCGAAGAGAAATCGTAAAGCGATCGAATTGAGATTTGTCTTTTTCCGATCGCTAGGAGAGGCCGTACTGCTGATTACCACGACGACGATCGTCACGACCATAACGTCGCTCTCCATGTCGGCGATAAGCACGAATGGCCTGATCAAAGGGGGTGAGTTGCATGGTCGTATGAAACGATTAGTAGTGAGAGCGTGTTATACTATACGCTTGAAAATTAAAATCTGTTTTCTGAGATCTTGAAAAATGCCACTTCCGCGAGACTTATTTGACATCTGGTCGAAAATAAATAATTCTCAAAACTCTTGCAAAAGCGACGCCTCAGACGACAGCCCTGAACGGAATAAAAAGAAAATTAAAACAAAAAAAACAATCCCGCAGGTGGCACCTACTACATGATATCGCGATCCCTGGGCCCGGAGTTCGGCGGCTCGATCGGCCTGATATTCTCCCTCGCCAACGCCGTCGCCTGCGCCATGTACATCGTCGGCTTCTGCGAGAGCCTGGTCGACCTGCTCAAAAGCCACGACGCCTGTCTCTTCGGCTGCGACAGTAGCGATATACGGGTAATCGGTTCGTCTTGGCAGTACCTGCGCGTACTTCTTCTATTTTTACGCTGCCCCCCCCCTCCCCCCCCCCCCCGGACGCCCCGATTTCTTGGTTCTTTTTTTTTTTGTTGTTCTCCAATCTCGGTCGATCGCTCTTACTTTTGCACGCCCGTACGCTCGGAGTAATCGAACGATCAACGATCTCTGCCAGGGGTCGTAACGATCGCGGTCCTGCTTCTGATCGTGATGGTGGGTATGGAGTGGGAGGCGAAGGCCCAGCTCGGCCTGCTGGTCATCCTACTGCTGGCCATAGCCGATTTCTTCGTCGGGACGATTTTGGGCCCGAAAAACGACACCGAGAGGGCCAAGGGCTTCGTTGGCTTCAGCTGTGAGTCTTTTATACGCATTATAGCGAGAGATTGTTCACCACCGCGTCTCCGTTTTTACAACGCTCATCCGTCAACCGAACAGTCGAGCTGCTCAAGGATAACTTCCCGCCCGACTACCGACCAACCGAGGGTACCACGCACAACTTCTTTTCGGTCTTCGCCATCTTCTTCCCCGCCGCGACCGGAATACTCGCCGGCGCGAACATATCCGGCGACCTGAAGGTCGTATACGTATATTTTTGTGTTTCCACTGCCCTCGATGTATATACGTACAACTGCAATCTTGGCTGACCACCGCGCGATCACGCATACACCAGGACCCCCAAACGGCGATCCCCAAGGGCACGCTCCTGGCCATCCTCATAACGACGTCCTCCTACCTCCTGATGGCCGTCACTGTGGGAGCGACGGTGATGCGCGACGCGAGCGGCGACGTGTCCGACCTGTACGGCGTCCTCAACGAGACTCTGGCGAATAAGCTCTCGCCGAACCACACGAACTACGGAGCGCCGGCGATGACGGAGAACCAGACCGCGCGCAACTGGAGCGTCTACGGCACCGACTTCGACTGCAGCTCCGTGCCCTGCCGCTACGGCGCTCAGAACAGCTTCCAGGTACGCTTGACAACATTTTCAACGCGATCGGTTCATCCCGGACGATCAAACAACAGGTTGTTTCTTCGCATGTATTTGCACGCGAACAAGCATCAACGGAGATAACGTAGAGCGCATGGACAGGTTTCAGTGGAGTGGGGGAGTGTGAAAAAGCAACGATTGTAATATTCATTCGACGATCCGTCCGACGGACCAAACACCGATTTTGTTCACGCAAAATGCTAAAATCTCACAAGAATCCCGAATAAACTTGCGATCTCTAGCGACACTTTTTTTATCATGTAAGTACAGGTGATAGAGCTGGTGGCCGCGTTCGGGCCGTTCATAAACGCGGGCTGCTTCGCGGCTACCCTGTCGAGCGCCCTGGCCTCCCTCGTCTCGGCGCCCAAGGTCTTCCAGGCCCTGTGCATGGACAAGCTCTACCCGGGGGTCAGCTGGTTCAGCGGGGAGGAGGGCAAGGAGCCGGTGCGCGGCTATCTGCTCACCTTCGTCATCGCCGTTGGTTTTATTCTCATCGGTGAGACCCCCCCCCCCCCCCCCCCATCCAGCGAGTTTATCGTACGATCGATCGTTTTTCAAAAATATACTCCGTGCGACCACACAGAAAATTCGTTTCGACTTTCAAGGTGAATTGAACGCCATCGCGCCCCTCATCTCCAACTTTTTCCTGGCCGCCTACACCCTCGTCAACTTCAGCACTTTCCACGCGTCCTTCACCAAGCCCATCGGTTGGCGTCCGACGTTCAAGGTAGCATATATATATTACGTATAATATGAAATACATTTTTATATAAATCATATACGTACTATGGCATACTTGCGTTATATGTATAATTATATACCTTGAAAATTCACAGTACTACAACATGTGGCTGAGCCTCGTCGGGGCGATCCTGTGCGTGGCAGTCATGTTTCTGATTTCCTGGTGGACCGCGCTCCTGACGCTCTCGGCCGTCCTTGCCCTGTACCTGGTCGTATCCTACAGGAAGCCCGGTCAGTATAAGGAAATTTTACCATCACTGGTTTTGAGTATTGATTTTACAACAATCTTTTTTTGTTTTTTTTTTGTTTTTTTTTTTTCCTTGCTCTCGTCAGACGTCAACTGGGGATCGAGCACGCAAGCCCAAACGTACAACAACGCCCTGACGTCGGTCCAACACCTGGACAGGGTAGAGGAGCACGTGAAGAATTACAGGCCGCAGATACTGGTGCTGACGGGCAAGCCGTACTCTAGATCGTCGTTGCTCGATTTCGCCCACCACATCACGAAAAACCAGAGCCTCCTCGTGTGCGGTCACATAGTCGAGGTGAAATTATCATGTTACACGTGACCATATTATGTACATTATTCACTATTTATATTCGCGCGCATCATACGACTTTCACAGACTCCCATATCGCACAAGACCAAGTCCATGATGCTGATGAAGACCAGCTCGTGGCTGAGGACGAACAAAATCAAGGCTTTCTACTCGGTGATTGACGGCGCGACTTTCCAAGAGGGGGCGACCTCGCTCATGCAGGCCTGCGGACTAGGAAAGATGCGCCCGAACATCCTGCTGATGGGCTACAAGCAGGACTGGTCGACCTGTCCCAGAAACGATCTGGTCATGTACTTCAACGTCATGCAGTGAGTTTATCATATTTATACGAACATACGTCATATTCACACAACACTGTGACCGTTGAACATTTCTAAAGCAAAGCCCTGGACATGCACGTTGCGGTCGCTCTGCTGAGAACGAGTCCCAATTTCGACGATTACATTGTCGAGGAGTGGCTCGGGGAGTCGCAGAAGAAGGGCTCGTCGGCTAGGCTCGCGACCAACCCGAGCTTTTCGCAGCTGAGCCAGGGTATTTTTTTTGCACACGCCTGCCTTTTTTCTACCTCAACTTTGACTATACATTGTACACGGATCGTTTCACGAAAAGTTCATTATTTCACGCGTCCCAGCTGTTCAAGGGAACACATTTATTTCTTTGTTCGATGTTACGACCCAATTGTTTGTACCATCATGAGCCGCAGTGTCCAAAAACGCGTTAATATAAATTGAAACGATCCACGTACACTTTCCATCCAAAACCTCGCCTCGTGTATTCGTCCAACTGTATAACGTACGTGAATCGATCGCAGCCAGCAGCATTTCGGACGTATCGATCCCGGGCAGTCCGACGCCGAGGCGGGGCGAGATGCGGATCGAGGAGAGCCCGAGCGGTAACGCCTCGTCGAGCAGGAGCAACGAGCCCCCGAGCGTCTACGGGCCCGCGATTTTCACCGATCTGAGCCGATTCCAGAAGAAACAGAAGAAGGGCACGATCGACGTATGGTGGCTCTACGACGACGGTGGCCTCACGCTCCTGCTGCCCTACATAATCAGCACTCGCCGGAACTGGTCGAGCTGCAAGCTGCGGGTCTTCGCCCTGGCCAACAGGTACTCCGAGCTGGAGTACGAGCAGAGAAAGTAAGTTCGCAGAGCTCATTGTTATGTACGTGGCGATGTTTGATCATTAATTCCTGTTGTTGTTGCTGTTGTTGTTGTCCAGCATGGCGAGCCTGCTCTCGAAATTTCGGATAGACTACTCGGCGCTGAAAGTCATATCGGGCATATCGAAGCCGGCGCAGAGTCAAACGGCCGATTTTTTCGAGTCGCTCATCGGGGACTTCATGCAGGACAACGACGCCAACTGCGCGGCTGGTTACGACGAAGGTGCGCTCTTGTACAATACGTTGACATATTATACTACGAATGTTTCCGCAAACGTTATCCCGAGGACTCAAAAAACCCTTATCGAGCACAGGCAGCGTCATCAGGGAATCGGAAAGAGTGGCCATGAAGGAGAAGACCAACAGGCACCTGCGCTTGCGCGAACTGCTGCAGGAGCACTCGTCGGAAGCCAATCTCATTGTTATGTTGGTAGATTTTTGTCATGATTTGTGCGCTGCAGGGAAAGCATTTTCTTGCTCAACAATGAACATTGAACATTGCAGGACCCTGCCTATGCCGCGAAAGGGCGCAGTGTCGGCGCCCCTGTACATGGCCTGGCTCGAGGCGCTCACGAGGGACATGCCCACATTCCTGCTGGTTCGGGGAAATCACGCGTCAGTTCTGACCTTTTACTCGTGACAGTCGCTGCAGCTGCCTTCGTCTCTGAGGAGATATATTTATTATGCATACGTGTACACGCCTGCAAATGTTTGGGAGAAACGAGCTCATCGGTACATCAAGAGCCGTGTACGGAGAGAACAATCGTGTTTTCATCGCCCACCTTGCAAAATGTAACACCACGGACTGCGGGGATCAAGCTTCATCTAATTCTAATTAACATCAGTACGTGTTGAAACATCATGTCTCCATTTTTCTCTCGTATTAGGGATCACGTATATATTCGTCTTTTATCTGCGCAGCTATTGCTGACATCACTTGTTAGTCCTTTACTTACATTTTACACGCGCACGCGCGTTCATGTACACACCGATCGTTAAAAAAGAGATCGAGAACGACGTGATTAGAACATACATATTATGTTTGTTTTACGCTCAAAATCAACTGTCTCGCGTTGATAAATTAGACTCTAAAAGGTACGAGAAATGAGTAACTGTAAACAATAAAAATCTTGTACGCTACTGGTAATTATGTACCGAGTTGATAACAAATAAAATGAATCTGTATGAATGAATAATCGAGCAAGCTTTCGAAGCGGTTCAACGGTCCCATCCGCAACTTGTTTAGCACACACAGGTTCAAAGTGTGAGTGTTACTGTAGAAGGCTGGGCGAAAAAACGGATTACTTTGATACGTGAGTAATTCCACCAAACATTTAGCTTTTCGAATAAAAAAAATTACGGCACGTCAATTAAAATAATTTCAGGCACTCCACAAATTCCTATTCAAAAAATAAAATGGCCTTAACCATTTGAAAGAGTTATGTTTTAATAAAAAAAACGGCGATTGGGAAAAAAAAAAAAAAAATAAAAAAAAAAAAAAAAAAAAAAACTGAGAAAGGTTCCAATTATTGGTACCTTTTTGGCGCCCGACCAAATTGGTACCTTTCTTGCAGCCTTTTTGAATTGATACCTTCCCCCCCCCCCCTCCCCAAGCAACACTTGTACTATTAACAAATCATTATATAAGTATCCTTATTTTATTTTAATTGAAACTTGAAAGTTTTGTAAATAATGTAAAAGTTTTGTCGCAAGTTTCGTGTAGGGCTTCTAGAAAATGTTCATAGAATATACTGTCAAATGAATGTTTGCAAAAAAACATTGCGTGGCACGCTGACAAACGAATAAACAACTTATTAGTCAACTTGAAGCAAACATTTTCATGTTTGAAAAACATTTTGATGTTTGTTTTTCACACTGACAATACCGTTTACAAGTGATTATTTGCAACAATAGGTAACACTTATAAATTTAGTTATAACTAGTAATACCGTGTAACACTTAAAAACTCGCTCCATTGGTATTCTGTCGATCGTTATACACGTATTTTTTAAATGATTTTTGTTCAAAATAAGTGTGAATCACATGTTTTATGCAACGGTAATCTGTATTTTATCTGACTCATAAATACATATTCTACTTATGAAAATGATGTGTATCAATGAGTAACGCAAAGATTAAAAGTTTGGTAAAATTAGTCATAATACGTTAACAATACGATAATTAACTTTCTGAGATATTGAAAGTATCAAGTAAGTGTTGTGTTATAAAACCAAAACTATACCCACTAAATTTAAGTACAATCATCAGGTTTAAATGTTTGTAAGATAGGTTGAATTTGCACGTCTTTGTCCATAATTATATAGATACATACATAAACGCATATATAAGTACAGTGAGAATTATCGAAGAGCATATCGTCGCTTGGGTGGAAAAAGGTCCCATTACGGCCGAGCGATAAGAAAGGCCTATTTCGGATTTGCGTTAAAAAAAAGGGCCTATTTCGGAAAAGAAAAATTTATTCATAAATTATTGTTCATTGCCTTCAATTTTATTAAATACATTCGTCCATTTAATAAATTCCGTTATGTGGCTTACACTAAGTGTATATGTAAGTAAATGTAGCGCTTAGACGAAATAGCCGCTTCGCCGAAATAGGCCCTTTCTTATCGCTCGGCCAAAACGGGACCTTTCTTAGCGCAAATCCGAAACGGGACCTTTTTTCCTCCCAAGCTATATTTCATTTACGACTATTTGTTCACACCATACCGATTCTCTTATACTTCTCGTACGTCGTTCGTCAAAACGATTTTCCCATCACTGGATTCATTAAGTATTGCCCTGACAAATGACACTTTCCAAGCTTGCTCAAACCAAAAAGAGACGTCAACAGTTATATCAACCCAAAAAGGGGCGTCAACATCAGAGTAAACAAAACCGTCGCGGCCCATCCGAGTCGCGATCGCGATCGAAACAACGAGAGTCCTCCATCAACGATTCGCTGCACCGCGGATCAGTTCATAATGATAATAACAATAAACTGCACGCGCTAATTTGCATTAAATCGCGGCTGGCGGGCGCGCGCGCTCTGTCAAGGTTCACACACACGAGAGAGCACAGGGAGAAAGAGCCGTGCGCGCGATAAGAAAGAGTGTGGGAGCCGCGGTGCTGGAAGCGCGAGAGAGTTACTGACCCGGTTCTCAGTGCTCGATGATCTTCAGCCCCTCTCTCTGTTTTTATGCTCTCACACCTGACAACAATGGTGCAGAGGATAAGTAGATACAACAAGAACAACAACAACAAAAATTAGCGAGCAAAGTACAAGCACAACGTATTGAATAGGATATATCGCCGCGGACAACCATAGAGCCGGCGACGACGAGATATATAGGAAATCGTCCCGGGGGGGAGTGCTCGGCTGTACAGGCGCGCCGCGTGGGCGGAGGAGGCCGCGGGGCGTACCGAGCGAGAATATCAATTATCGAAGCCTACGAGTGTATGTAACTTACATCTTGTGCTTGTACGTATACATGCACGTCTGGGGTGCCGAAGCGCGAAGGCGTCAGAGCGCAAGATATAGCCGTCGGTCAGGTGCAGGGGGAGAGAGAGGCTTTTCACCTGACGGCAGGAGGCAGCACCGATCGGCGTTATACTTATAGATCGGTAAGTATTCACGCGCGTCGTCGTCGCCTGGCCTGGAGGTGGGGCGAGAACACTCCACAATAATAGCGGCTACGCGAGCGTGACTCACGCTTGGAGAGATAGATAGGTGCCAGGGCGCTCACTTGCTCCGGACTCTTTAGCGGGCCGCAGTGGTTCGGAGAGCCCAGTGTAGGCTGGAGACTTCCAGGAGCTTGGGCCGTCCAGCAGGCAGTGCAAATCGATCTTCATTGTCCGTTGCTTTGTAACTTTTTTTTTGACAAAAGTGCCTGCAGTGTTACGAGTTTCGCGTTTTCACGTCAGGTACAAGTGCATAGTTGCGGGTCCACAGTTACTTAGTGGTACACCTCCTGCTCATACTATAAGCACTGTCCAATACAAAACTCAGTTTGATGCCATCATCATCATCATCATCGTCATCATCATCATCATCGGCAAAAACAACAATTGCAACGGCAGTATATCGGGAGAATCGTCATTCTCCTCTGTAGTACCACTTGGCTGCTCCGAAAAATTATGCCCGCTAATACAATTGCCAGAGGCAGAGTCGTCGTCGTAGCTGCAGTAATAGCTGGAAGAACAACAGCCACTGCCGCTGCTGCTGCTGCTGCTGCTGCTCCAAAAGCGAGGAGTAATTTGTCCCGACGACGATGCCATTGTTGTTGCTCGCGCGGCACTGTTTTTTGTTCACAGTAAGTTGTACTTTTACAAGCGTTTTAGCACGATACTTGTATACCAATACACTGATAAATTTAGGTAGTCGTAAAGTTCGGGGGGGACTTTCCTTTCACATGCAGCGAGTTTCACCTTGCGTCGTTTGTTGCCTCGTGCGCTATCCACGGACACTATACCATGCGTACGACACACATGCATACTTGGTACACTTATATTATACTTGACTTGACTCACGGACGAGATATATACATGCCTATACCTTTCATTGCTTTTGTTACCGCAATTGTTCGCTACTTATTGCTCTATGGGTACCTTTTATACATACCCCCCCCCATGTATACATACGTGATTCGAGTTTTGGAGTACCAGACCTCTCTTCTTGCATTATTAAGCTAATCCGATTGCGCGATTCGTATCTTTTTTCATTGCTCGCTGTGTGTAATGTTCCTGCTTTCTGCTTTGTATTGTACGCTGTTGTACCTATAACCATGGGCCCGTTTCTGGTTTCTCTTTATATTGCTGCACGGAACGAGGCGCGCGCGTGGCTTTTCTTTTTACAACATCGACGCCGAACGCTCGGTTTTTCCATACATATTACATGCTTCCGTCTTTTTCAGCCTGCATGCGAATCAGTCGAGGTCCTTCAATCTTCTGTGAATTTGAAAAATCTTCGCTTGTACTTGTTACCGATCAAGGGGAAATCGAACCGCTCGATTTTTCTTTTCTTATGCTAGGCGCTCATTATTTTCGTCAGTATCAACGTAATCGTGAAATTATCCCTAAAAAATGAAGGTTTTTTAAATTATTTGCATGCAAAGGCGCGAACGTAAAATATTCTCGCCAAACGATTGATGATGACCGCGCGTGGAACGAATTATTGAACACACATAAATACATCTGCATACCTATATGCAGCATGCGTGTACTGTGTGTAGATAATCGCTATCAATGAATGTAGGCGTTCTCACTTGATTTTTTCACTATAAGCCTTTTCTGAGAGCAATTAAAAAAGCATTCGATAGTTTCAAACAACAAATCCTACCCGTAACTAAATATTCTCCCAACAAAGTAAATTACGCAACATTCGAATACCAAGTGCTTGCGAAACTTAATGAATTGTATAAAATCTGAACAACAAAAATCGTACAAGAATTCACGTACCTATCAGTCGATCAGCGGAACTTGAGCAGCAGTGAATTTACGCAAGCGAAGCCAGCCAGTGTCGTTATTCAATTAGTTTTGCGAAAAAGGTCTTATCCGTTCGAGATCGCGGACAGAAATCCTTCAAAAACCAAATGCATGAGGTATGTGATATCTGTATCCACCGAGTTTTCTTTTACATTTCCGCATTCCTTCAATATTCATCCGAACACTTGTCGTCGTCGTCTGTAAAATACAAAAAAATTTTAATCGTATCGAAAAAAATATTGGACGCCAATATCTTGTTTATACACATACCTACACGGATGCCGATAATGTGAATTATTTTTATAAGTATTATCAGTACTATTCCTTGCAACCGCTAGATAAGGTGATATCGAGTAATGGGGTAATTACGGAGTATAAAAATAATTGTACACTGCGGATCCAACCGATGAAAAAATGTTATTTATAAAATCAACGGCATTACGTCATGGTAAGGTACATATTTAAGAACCATGGGTATATAAATATAAGACTCAACACTAACGCCCTTTGGTGTAAAAACACATATGTATATGGGTTGCAGGTTGCCTATAATCTATAATGTTATAAATATAACAGGTGAAACTTGCGCGCTACTTGCATGTTACAAACAAAAATTAATGAAAAATACTACGCTTTTGCATGTAAGGCACGAATAACGATAAACGCGTGCAAAATAAAAAGGTTGTGCGTTTTTCAGTAAGATCCGTAGCTTTCTCTCGAAGCGCTCTTGCGTAAAACGTTAATTTTCAAAGTTTTAGCGCAAAAAAAGATTTGTTTTCTTCGTAATTCGGTATTAAAAGCCCTGGTGATATCTTTCTATTTGATGCGAAACCTCTCCAATTGTACTTAAGCCATGTATAAGTAAATCACTGGAATAAATTTGGTAAGGCACAATATGAATGTATCGGACTACCTTGGTATTGTGGACAAAAAATGTTTATTCCGTACAACCAAGTAGTAAGTTTTAAATAGTTACACACATTTTTCTTTGGTAAAACTCCCAAGCGCTGCCGTGCAATAATTTTTTCCCCATATACCGAGAATAGCATCAGGACAACAATACACAAATAGATAACCTTTCCAGTATTTCTCCACATCGATGATCGATGTTGAACATGATGTTTCAGATCATGAGGAAAGACCAGAGAAATGACGAGAGACCTCGAAAAAAGTCCCGGGGAGCGGAGTTGGCCTTTCTGGCGTGTGAGTAGCGCTTGTATTAAAACGTCATCGGCATCGCACCCTCTGGTGCCCTGCACGAATATGTGCAAGTGACGGTTATATACCTGCCCTCAGGCCTGTTCCTGACGCTGGTGGCTAGTACGAGTCCAAAGACGCCAACAACCACGCCGTCCGTGCCTGCCGAGCTACAAGTGCCATCGCCGGACCTCGCTGTCAAGCTGAAGGGAGACCTGAAGGGAAGCCTGATTCTGTCCATTGCGAACTTGAGCAGTACTCCGAGCGGAGACAGCACCACCATTATCTCCGAGGACGAGCCGGGCACCACGACCCTGACGACGACCGAGAGCGAGCCGGTCACCGACACGGAGTCGACGACCATCACGGAGCCTCCGACGACGACAGAGACGACGGAACCCACGTGAGTTGTACTTTTGTACTTTTGCCCCCCCCCCGCCCCGTCTCGCAGCGAGCACCGGGAAATGGTGTACGATCGATTACCGATCGGTCGTAATTTCGCCGCCACAGTGACGACGAGGGAGCGACCACGGTGACCGACCTTCCGACCCAGAGCGAGCCGCCGGCGGACGAACCGAAGACGCGGCCGAGCGGTACGACGCCGACGTCGACCGTAGCGACAACCCCGACGGAGACCACGGCTGCGAGCACCACGCCGGAAACAACGTCGTCGGCGACCCTGACGACGACTACCGAGGTCACCACTGCCACTACTACTACAAGTACAGAGTCGACGTTGCCGAGAACGCCCGCGTCGACCACTGCCACAGGTATACATACATATGTGCATACTGTGTTACTTATTCCTAATACTGCGTCAACGTCACGTCGAAATTATATACGATCAAGTGCATCGCTTTGAAATGCTAATGAGCGTTTGATGAACGACCGAATCTGTTCCACTTGTTATTTTATTCACGACCAGCTCTGTCGAATCAAATAATTAACGCACGAAGGCTGCGTCGTGCAAAACGCCCTGCTTCCCTGGCACTGTTCAATTCCGCGCAGAACTGGTGAAATATAGGATAACAAGTCCATTGATTTTGCTATTTTTTAATTATTCCACCATCAGCGACTGGAAATACTTGGTGTTTTTCTAAGATATTGGCTTGTAAGTACACTGTTTAACCTTGAGCCAACTGCCTCCGCAGCCAGCCCAACGACCTCGACGAGCGAGAGCAGTACAATGAGCGAAAGAACTGCGACGGTACCGTCGGAAACCGAAACTTACGTTACCGGCAGCCTGGGCACCCCGTCCATCGACAGTCCACCCAACAAGGACGTCACTCTGCTCGTGAAGATCGTCTTCAAGGGCAATTGGAGCAGCGTCTGCAAGGAGCTGGGCACCATACGTCAGTCTCTGCTCAATTTGGTCAACAACAACGTCAAGGACAGCGACAAGTAATGACGGTTTTTTGTTTGTTCGTTTGATGATGATTCATCGCGTTGTTTCTCGCACCCATTACCGGTAAATGTATTTACATACGCTTGGATGATCGGTTTTTTGTAGACCAGCCGCCGTTGTGTTCGACAATGCGTCCGAGCTTGATCGCTAGAGACCTGCACTTTGAAACCGCAGAGTTGGACGGGCACAGTTGGCGAGCGCATGATGATACCCATTTTTGTTCGATTGTATCCGATGATGTAATAAATGCGCGATTCGCTACTTAAACTATTGACTCTGTTAATATTATTTTGTATCATCAAGATTATGCTTGTTAAATACGGGCCGTGGCTTTGAAAGAGCAAAAAAAAAGAAAGATAGTTTTATGGCTGCAACAAAATCGGTTTTTTTTTATTTCAGTAGAATAGTTCTGGATCAAGTAGTATTTCACAATAATGAATGCTCGAAAAAATCGTCGAGGGAGCTGGTGCAGGAGAAAACATCGGCCTCTCTATTGGTCTACATAGTTGATAAGGACCGCAATTTGAACGAGAATTTGACCAAAGCACTGCCAGATTTCTACGCCAATAGTAAAGATGTTACTTTTCCGTTGCCCGTAAGTTCATACGAAAGAAACCGCGCACAAGGAAATAATCAGCTATACATATGTATACAAGTAGGTACGCACGTATACTGAGCTCTCTTCAATTTCTCTTCCGCTTGCAGATCGAGAGTTTTGCAGTGGAGGGAACCGAAGAAACCGGAGGCGGGACGAACGTCACGGCGATAATCATCGCGTTCTCCGCTGGCTTCGTCTGTCTCCTGTTACTGGCCGGATTGCTCGTGAGTTGAATTCTCAAGTTTCCCGTTTTTCTTCCATTCCCACTTCCTCCCACCTGCGCAGATGCGTTTCGGTCAACGCAACGGCCAACGCAATGGTCAACGAGACTCAATTAAATGCCCATTTCGCCCGACCCGCAGTTCTTAATGAGGAAGCGCCAAGTTCACTTTAACTACGGGGAACGATGTCGTCCGGTCTCCCTGGACGCCTACAACCTGGACAACGTATCGGCTTACAGCAGCGTCACGCGCGGCAAGTCCGCGCTCAGGTTCTCGAATCGCAGCTACGGCAACCCCACCTTCGAGGACTCGGTAAGCACTTGATTAACTTGTATGATATCCGTACTTACGAGCGACGACGACGAATAAAACGTGTCCAACGTTGAAATGGTTGTTCTATAGAGCGCAGTTCCGTCGCACACGCTCAATTTTGCGGGACTGGCGAGTTTCTGCAACGACCCGAGCGGCATGGCCAGCGAGTTCTCCGGGATCCCGCAGGTCTCCTCGAGCATCGACGAGCTGCCCGCGGGCGCCGAGGTGAAGAATCGCTACGCGAACGTGATACCGTTGCCGGAGACTAGGGTGCCTCTGCAGAGGCTCAACAACGATCCCATCACCGAGTACATAAACGCGAGCTACGTACAGGTCGGCTTATTTATTATTTGTTGACACAGCGCACCTAGCGCTCACACACACAATCGCGAGTCCAGCATGTATGGGGCAAAATTATGTTTGAACAGGGTCCGAAGAACGCGAGCAAGTACTACATCGCCGCCCAGGCGCCGACCGAAGCAACGGTCTGCGACTTTTGGCGGATGATCTGGGAACAACAGGTCAAGGTGGTCGTCATGCTGACCGACCTCGAGGAGAACGGCGTGGAGAAGTGCGTCGAGTACGTACCACCGCACGAGGTCAGCGACTGTCATCGGCTCTTCGGGGACTACGAGGTGACGCTGAAGAAGCGCGAGCCCAAGGACAAGTACGCCGTCTCGTCGCTCCAGCTGAAGGTATGGATATTCCTTTTTTTTTTGTTTTTCTTTTTTTTTTCCATCCCCTACTTATTCCGCGTTTTTCCCAGAACTTGGAAAACAACACGTTCCGCGACGTTCACCACTTTTGGTACCTCTGGCCGACCAACGGGGTCCCGTCCGACGCCTCGGGACTGATCGACGTCCTCATGCGAGCTCGGGCGCTCAAGCGGGGTGCCGCGAGTCCCATGCTGGTCCACTGCAGTCCGGGTACCGGGCGCACCGGCACCCTCATAGCCCTCGACTTGGTTATCAAGCAGTACGAGATCACGCGGACGGTCGACGTGCCCAGGGTCGTCTACACGATACGGAGAAACCGGGCCGGCGCTGTTCAGACCAAAGAACAATACGCCCTCATATACCAGGTAGGTGTCCTCGCTTTTAATCACACATTTTACATAAATAATGATGATGATGATGATGATGATGATGATGATGAAAAAAACTCGTTGTTGCAGACTATAAACCTTTACGCCAGCAAGCTGGCTGGAGGAGCCGTTGATTCGAACTGAAAACTCGACTGTATTAATCGTCGTTGATGCAAGAGTCGACGTGAACGGCGTTACTGCATTTCATTATATACTATAAATACATGTACATAGATGTATTTTCTAATATAAAGTACAATTTATTGTCGGTCTGTTCAAAAAGATAAGTATGGCAAGTTTATAACTTGCATCATTCATTGTGATATATTATCGCTTCGCAGGTGCTTAGGTCGCCTAAAAGTATTATACGCGGTTCATGACTTTTTTGTGAAAAATCTAACTTTTGTTGCATAATACTTTTATGTGAAATCGAGAGCTGTGGGAGCATATATTATGCTCGTGTCAAATCGTTGACTGATAATTTTTTTGTTACATTTGTGGTCAATAGTGTATATATTTACGGATATTAGATTCGATAAAGTGATTAGTATTCGTTTTTCAACGTTTTAAAGAACTGAAATGTTTGATTCCCAAACAAAGTATGCTTGACACTTTTAGATTGTATTCTTTATTTACAGTACACTCAGGTGTGTCTATTGTTTATTGCTGAAAATCTGGTATAGTTTTTTTTTTTACATTATGCATACTTGTTACTGCTGTTATTGTTGTTTTTCTTTTATATTTCTACAATTGTTGTGTATATAAAGCAAACCACACGTGTGACACAGTCTTGTGCTCTCTAGCTGGTTGAAATTGACATAGAATAGTAATAGGAAAAGATAGATGATTACACGACTTGTTGGATGATTACAGTTGAGTAGAAATTTTTTATAATTATTGTTATTTATTTGTTGTACATAAAATTTTCATAAATTGACTTGAACCTTGAAATAATAAAGAACGATTTTTGTAATAATCCGAAAAATTTGGTTTTTCACACTTCAGAATATGTATACTTTATTTCCCTTGAATCTACACTTCATCAGGAAGGGCAGGTTTAGAGGTGAAAATGTTTTTTTTTTTTAGTATTTAGAATTAATTTATTTAGATACAATGCATGATAATCATTTTTTATGTATTTATATATCTATATACAATTCATATTTTTCATTTTTTACCTCATATATACTGATCTGACATTTTTTATGTTTTTTTTTTCATTTTAAACATAATTATTTTTATACCTGTACATCACATGCATTTATATGTACATGCAGATATTTTCAGTAATTTGCACATTACAAACATACGCACGCGCGCGAGTACCCAATACACATACATAAACGCATGCACACACTTTTATTTAAATATGCGTATGAATATCATTGAGATAAATAGTAGACAAAATTCAAGTGTCTACCTGACATAGGACGACGGCTGATGGTTTCATGCTTATATTTATAGATCTGTTTTATAATAATTTTTCATTTTCGTTAACTATATTTTCAAATGACAGTTAATAATGAGCGGCAAAAATATTACTCTTACTTTAGTGCAATGCGTATAAGCGAAAACTATCTTCATTACGACCGTTTGTAAGAGATACCAACAAAGTCATTTACAAAAAAAATCAACTCTGCTGTTGTGCATTCGGTTTCATCTTTTTATTTTTTTTATAAAGCTTGATACTGTTATCTGTTAAGGAACTTTAAGTTCGTAAGGTACAGCTAGGAGCGAAATTTGTTCCAACTTTTTTGTTGTCAATGTAGGTGTGATAATATTTTTGGAGCAAGCAGCTCTCTTGTCTGAGAAAGGCACTTCGACGATACATTCGCCTACACCTGCCTTTTTCATTGAAAACTGTTTTCTTTTAGTGGAGTAATGTTTTTTTCATACTTTTTCAATCCAAACAGTAAGCAATCGAATTGCAGTAGAATAATTATTGAAAAGACCGGAAATTAATCTAAGTTGTCGCGTGAATGGCGTACAAAACAGGCATAAGATTATTTCTCTGATAAAGATGACGTTTACCTAATAGACACTTAAGTTGATAAAATGTTTTTTTTTGCATTACTTTCCTTTTTTTAACAGTTATCTTTATATTTTCGACATAAACTTTTGATACATATAGTAATGTGAAAATTCTCGCGTTTAACGGAAAAAGAGTTGAAATATATTGAAAACAATATAATGCTTTCTTTTTATTTACAATATAAAGTTATAGATTTGAAACGTTTTCTAGAATCACCTTGGAAGTATGTTCAGGAATCAACCAATTTCACGTCCGTATTAAAGTTTATTTATTAAAAATTTGGCTATCTGGTAATTTTTTATGATTCATACGAAATTATTTTTACCATTCTTAACAAAATAAATTAATAATTAGAATAAGTTGTACTGAAAACAATACATATCTAATTATTAAACTCCATTTTTACAAAAATAAATAATCGGTAAGGTAAGTATAGAAAAAATTTATTTTTATTTTACGTGGGAAAGACCTGCGTAATGGTTTGATTTCAGAGCACTATCAAGGTGATTTCGTAATACGTCCTTAATAACTCTCTAGGTTCGATACTTAGTACTTATATGCGTATGTATGTCTGTGTGCAAGCACGCGCGTTTGATACTAAAATATTAAAATCACATGATTCATATATTCTAATAATAAATATTAATTTACGATAGGTAGGTACATCAATTTGTAAAAAACGAGTTGACAATTTTATTTTTTCAAGTTGTAAAACCTTTCTCATCGGGCATAAAATACGTTACAAACAATCGAATCAATAAATTGATTGCAATAAATTTATGTTGAATAGTCTTTAAAAAATCACCACTATCGTTATTGTAAGATTATATTTTATTTGCCTAACATAAACTATTTTAAAAAATTTTTCTTTGTTTAATTTTCGTAAGAAATATTTAAAAAATATATTTACAGATGTAGAAACTTGTTACATCAATGTTAAAAGCATTTAAAATCAATCCAAGAAAAAATCAATAGATTACTTATTCCCAGCTCAAAATGACACACTAATTAAGGCAGGCACATTGTCAGAAATCTCTTTTTTTATTGATTTAATCATTGGCTCTTGTTAAACAACTGACTATTTATTCAGTGTTTTTTTTTAAGGTCAGAGATATAAAATGTTCAGGCCAAACCATACTATTACTTCAATATATTTCACTACAAGTGTGAATGATCATTTTTTTAAATAATTACAAGTTGAGAATGATGGAAGCGACTATTTTCACACTATAAATGAAGATAGTAATAGAATGTCTTACAATGCATTCTTAAATAAAATAAATATTTCATAGAAATTGAATGGAACTACTTGAATCCAAGATGAAAATGAGGACTAGAGTAATGAAGTAGTTTTCTACATGATTAAGGAATATAATCTTACAATAAGAAAATTTATCATTTTAAAATATCATTATATTTGATGCACGTTATACATTTTGCATGTTATTCCCTATTGAATGCGTGAATGAGATGGTTTCGAATAACTATACAAAATAAAATACTCATATAATTTAGATGAACTTGAACATGTCACGTAAGATGCCAAAAATCGTGAACTAATAGATTTATCTGAAGAAGATACTGAACGCTCAAATACTCAATCCTTTCACCTGGAAAATGACACACCTTATCCACCTCCCGTATTATTGCAGGCTACCCCAAAATTTCCACACGAAGATCTTATTTAAGCTTACGAAATTTTAACGTAATATAAAGAACTATTCAGAAAAAGACACTAAGAAACTTTTAAACTTCTACAAATAACGTTTATATGAATCCTTACGAAACATGTATGGTTTACATTATGTTTACGAAACGAAATAAAGCAGTAATGTATTCTTAGGTAGCTTTGTATGCTGAAAGTTGGAAAGCTTCTACAACGAAAAGTAGGCATTTTTTAATTTTGTCCTAAGGATGACAGCGGCGATGACGTTGAAATATTAACCAAATAAAGTATAATTTGCTCCAAACAACCAAGTTGATGAGATTTTTTTATCCGATTTATCACATAGTAGTTTTCGTACGAGATTGGAAAGGCTTTAATTTGCGAATTACCTAGAGGTTCACGGCACGAGCCGTAGGCGAGGGACGTAACGAGGTTCGTAAAGAAGCCTTTACGATCGAGTTACGCATGCTATTTTTCCTACCGAGGGAGTACTAGGGTCCCAGAAAGGCCCGATGTAGGAAAAAAAACTTATTTTTGATCCTGGCAGAAAATTAAAAGTTGAAAAAACTATGAAAACACCGGAATTCAAAAATATTTGGCCAAATGAAGAGTTTCGAGAACATATTATCAACGATGTACTTAAACGAACTGAGAAAATTGGTACACTTGATCATAACTGGATGAATCAAAAACCTTCTCGTACATCGAGCGTTCTTGAGTGGTTGCTGCACCCTGGGTAGTAAAAATAGAATTCGGCCAGGGAGATGCACATTATTGACGAAAACTACTATTTAGCAGTTTCTTGCGTGTTACATCTCACAAACAGACAGCAAAGCTGCCTAAGCCGCATTATTTAGAATGTATAACATGCATCATATAAAGCTTATTGAATGCACCAATGAAAAATTCTTAAATAACTTTATAAAATGTAATACTTTTCCGCTACTTGGAATACAATTTGGGTGAACTTTAACTTGTCATATGCCATCAAAAACAAAAACGTATTAAGTTTGATTTGTACGTATTTTGAGATTCGATAAAGAATACTCCAGCAACATTTGTAGATTTATTAACAGTCATCAAAGGAATGTTGTTACACTGTCAATATGTATGAAAATTAATTGAAATATTGAAACAAAATTCATAGTCGGTGTTCGAATTTTCGTTAAGTAATATAGTTTTTTTGGTGGAAAACATTTGAAGCGAATACAAAATTTTACTACTTCGAGCGTTTTTTAACGTCTGGTGCGCCCTCGGTAGAAATAATATAGAATTCGCCACTATAATGCGCATCCGGCCAGAGCGGTAACAACGGTCCCTCGGGAGTTGCTTCGCAAGAGCCCTCGGGCCCATCGCTCCATCTGAAGATACGCATATTATTGACAAAAATTACTATTTTTGCGTACTTTGACCAAAGCTTATTCCTTTACTTCGGCTCTGCGAGTACTGTATAATTGTTTCTAATCGAGTTGGTCAAAAAAATTGTATACAGACTACGAGAGCAAGCAAAGAAGCGCATACTTTGAGACACTCCTTACTTTTGCTCCATAGATGTGTATGATACTATTATTAGTCCTAAACTGGGATGAAAAAGTATTAAAAATGCATATTCTTGCTTGCTCAAAATTTAAGCATAAAAAGAATCGCGATAAATGTTGTAGCAAAAACTTCAGAATTTTATTATTGAAACTCGTAAAACTCGGTCAAAAGTGAACTGTTTTTCAAAGTCTTTTATGAGTTACAAAGTTATCATTTATAAAAAATCGAAAGAGCATAATCTACGAAACATTGAAAAATCTACAAAAATAATTTTGAATCACAAATTTACTTAGATTAATAAATAATTCTATGAAATAATAATAACTATATTTACAATTTAATTGACTTTTTAAATAAAGATTTGCGATAAAAAAATTATTTATAGCAAGAGTAAATAGTAACTTGGCAATTTTTCCCTTCATTACGAACATACCAAGACTGCAAGTGTAAATATCTCAAAAAGAAAATTTTTCTTAAAATTTTTTAGATGTTTTGATTTTGTGAACACAGTGGTGTAAGTTATAAAGAATTTTGTTGCCGTTTTTGTTCATGTAACCAAAAAAATTGACCAAAGTAAAAAAAATGAGAAGTATAATATACCAATGGGGACGTTGACTGTATATATTAAAATTTATCATAGTAAAATTAATTACGATGACTATGATGGCGCTAGTTATTATGTAACAGTAGATAATCATCGAGATAATAATGCTAATGAGGTTGTGATATTAATGAGAAAAATAAAGACTATGCCTGAATGTAGAGTAGCAGGTGGTTTGTAGAGGGCAAGATGGACGACGTAAGATCTAGTCAGAATCATCCTCCGTTGTTGGTGGTAACATGGCAAGATGTTGAGGTCCGAGCATACCTCGCGAGAACGCGTACTCGGCGAGAGCTCGAAGGCAAAATACGTATTGGTCCGGCATTTGAATACTGAAAGCACGCTGTGCTCGAATCCTCTCGACTGTTCCTCGAATATCGACAGTACCTGTGTCCTCGAGTCGAGATATGCATATATCAAGTGTACAAAACGTGCCTGTTAAAAAAGATATGGACAATAAGTTATTGTCACAAGAATGATTCAGAGCAACGTCTTGAAAAAAAAAATTCGAAATAAAGATACTTATACCTGTTCTTCCAATACCGGCACTGCAGTGCACAACAATAGGGGGACCTCTTGGGTGGCCTGCCCACGTATCACCTCTGCTAGTCAACAGTTTATTTTGCTGCTGCCGCACTAAAGAAAGGAACTGCAAAAGCGCTTTGGCAGACTGTGGCACTCCATAGTCTGGCCAGGCCGTGTACAACATATGACTTATTTCCCTTGTCTCTTCAGTCTGTAAGTTACAGTAGTTTTCTTTGATGACAAACAAAAACAAAGTAAACTTAATTTTTTTATTTGAATACTGCACTCATACCTTATTATTGGTAAGAAGAAGTTTGGATATCGTATAATCTGGATTGGTGTCAACTTCAAGAGTCATTATGGTAAATCCACCAGCAGATACTTGATCATTAACTGCAGGACCCCAATACTGAGCGCATTTGGTTTTTCCACGTTCCACCACCCTAAATTGATGGATAGTTGGTTTTAATAATTTAAATTTTCGTTTTTGTATTTTGTAATTAAATCTGATTTTGTATCGGAGTCACTTTCATATGAGTTCGATATTTATAAGAGTATATGAATACTATATGAATGTGAATAAATTAGTTTGTTGACAGAACAGTGTTGATGGTAGAAAAAAAAAAAAAAACAATTTTAACAATGCTCAAGCCTCACTTTGTGGTCATGACTATGACAAGTATCTGCTGTTCCCAAAGCATCCTCCAAAAGTCGGCGCATGTCTTGGGAAGCGGGCCCTGCGTGCTTATGTAGGCATTCTTTTGCTTGTAGCCATCGACGAAATTAGCATTTATATAGTCAGATGTGACTTCATTTTCTAGCTGAGAGAGACACACACGGCTGTGATCGTAGCAGAGAACGTCGGTATACCTATTCTTGCCCTGATTAGCCTTGATTCTGCAAACAAAATTTGAGTTGCAAGACGGTTGAAAGGCAAAAAGCAAGAGAACGAAATGACGGGATCCAAGCAATGGCATACCTGGCATTGTTAAACGATCCGTCGGGCGGGCGCTGCTTGATCTCCGCGTACTCGGCGACGAGTCCAGCTCGGCCCCTTGCGTGCGTACTCTCGATCAGCTGCTCAATACTAAGCGCCTGGAGGCCCAGCTCCCCGTGCAAACTGTCGTCGTCACTGAAGCCGGAGCTCGCAGAGGAGGGCGGCTGCAGCGGCGAGGGTGCGTCGTCATTGCTACTGCTGAGCTCGCTCTCAGGCTGGTTGGCATTGGCACTGGCAACGAGTGGGCCTCCTGCTGCCACGGCGGCTACAGGTGACGGTTGCTGCTGCTGCTGCTGCGGCTGCTCTGGTGTCGTCTGCTGTGACTGAGACAGCAGCGTGGGAGCCGCGGGGACCGGTGGCTCAGCCGGCTCGGCTCCAACTCGGTTCGTCATGGACTTGAGGCAGTGCAACAGCCAGGCTTCATGCTGGACCTCCAAGCTGCCTCCCAAGCGCCGTGGCAGCGACTCCCGTGGCACGTGCAGCGTCAGCTGCGGTATCGAGACGGTAAAGACACGCTCGCGCAGTTTTTCGCGCACGAACAACCGCAGGATCTTGAAGGGCGCCTTGAACCAGAGGGGAGCCGTGACGATGAGCACCTTTTTAAGCTTGGCCGGGTAGCCTCCCTGGAAAGCAAGCTAGTTGTGAGTCTTAAGGTATAAGCGTTTAAGAGAGGAGAAGGCAGGGAAGCGACAACAGCAGCAGCAGCAGCATTAGCTGCCAGTTGCTTGGCTAGGCCAAGCCAGGACGAACCCGAGCTGGGGACAGCAGCGGCGGCTGACCAGCAAGCATAAGCGTAACTGTCAGTATAGCGCGCAGGCCAATCGATAATGCACCCCCCAGAGCTTGGCAACGTAAAAGTGGGACGGCAAAGCGCCGAAGCAAACAGCTAACGAGCACTGGCGGTAGCGGCGATTGGCCAGGAGCCCAGGACGATCAATCGGCCAACATTGCGCGCGCAGCTGCCTCAGCTGGCGACGCGACGCGCATTCGCACAAAATTTTCAAAGAAAACGCGTGGGGCTTGGTTTGCTAACTTTGAGTATTGCAACTAATAAATAATTGAAGTAAATATCTTAGTGGTTGAAATCTTCAGAGAAAAGTTGACAAAGTGGGCACATCAAACCCCGCGAGTGGCATCATCAACTAACCTTTAGTAGACTCAAAATTTTTTGCGACAGTTCGTAATCAAAATTTTGATATTTGCTGTCAGACATATCGTAGATGAAGACAAGACCATGCTTCTGTGTTTCCTTGCTCTCAAGTGCAGCATCAAGCTGGTAGACGACACCCTTAAACAATCAACAGTAATTATTGTTGACTTATTTCGTACTGTCTTCTTTCCTTTTATTTTGTCATTTTGCTTTTTGATTCAAAGCAATAATATATCAAGTTGATCTAATCACCTGTAGAGTCGTCTGGTGACTAGTGTTTTGCGGAATATGCAGGTGAGCAGTGAATATTGCTATTGCTGCTCCACTTGAGTCTCGGGTAGGCTGAATAGGCGAAATGCAGTGTTAAAAGCAATATGTTTCTTTAAAAAAAAAAAGTAGCAAATTGTTTATTTAATAAGTACCAGAACTGTGAATTTTCCTGTCCTTAGCTCAGTGAACAGCGGCTCTTGAGTCGGATACATAACAGCTAGACCTTCCCTTCTCCTGGTAGCTTCATGCTGTTCGTAGAGTGCTAGTGCTCTGTTCACTTCGAATTTCCTAGCTGCCAGAAATTTTACAGCTGTACGCCAGGAGACGGGACCTGTTCGTCGACCAGCTCGACACTTGTTGACACTTTCAATGAATTCTTTAGTCGCCTGTAAGCAAATGTTGAATCAAGTGATACTAAAACGGATGAGTGAGTGGGGCTCAGTATGACGAGCAAACAGAAGTGACAGGCAGCTGCAAGCTAGAACTGTCGGGAGACTCGGAAGTTGGGACTTGGGAGTCGGGAAAGCAACAGGTATATTACTGTATACCACACGGCACACACTACTTGACTACTGATGAAACAAACTAGTGTGTAACGGTGTACACATACACGCACACCCATACTACGAAACTACAAGATTATTGATGACTGCAGCTGCATGTGTTTTGGACGGATGTAGGTACATATACTTGCCATTGATTATAAAGTTCTAAAGGTGTAGTACTTATAAATACTATACATTTATGGCTTAAAAACACTATGCTTGTGTTAAAAAAGCCATGTCTGAGCCTTAGGGCAAAAAAAAAAAAAAAAAAAAAAAAAAAAAAATACTATACATAGGTAAGTGCAAGGGAAATGATAAACAATAGAGATGCAGCCGACTAGCCAACAAGCTAACAATGTGTGCAGACACTGCAGATCCCAGTATTGAATGTAAATGCCTTCATGTAGGGCGATAAGACATTAATTAAATGCTCTATCACCACTAGTGCCACAAGATTGCCGTCCAGCTTACTAATAACCTACATATACTCGGGGGATTTATCAATATAGGTACGACTGACAGTAGCCGGAATAGAACTGATGGATTCAGAGATCATGCAGGAAGGAAAGAATGGCTATCATAAGAATGTGCACAATGAACCGTCACTGCTGACTGAAAGAATTAATAAGCACATGACGCATAGCATACTATAAGTACACGCAGTTGCGGAACTTACTTGCTCCTGGTTCAGAGTTAACGTGGAAGCTGCCATGATGACAGGCTGGCAGGGTCAGCGAGTGTAACTTGAGTCCAGCTTCCGGCATCGGGGATGATCAAGACGGAGACGAGAATCTCGGAACTAATGAGATGAGACACAGGTATGCAAGCCGATGGCTGGCTCGGAACCGGCAGCCGTCAGCGGAGTGTCATAGTATACCTTCTACGTGGCGGCGTTTAGAAACAATCTCCTCTTCTCTTTCTTTCTCTCTTTGTCCCTGATGTTCGCAAGCCGCGCGAGCTGTACCTACATAGATTATATCCACTGATGGTCTTGATGGTCACTCCGCTCCGCGGGTGATATACTTAGGCTACTTATGGTGTTCGGTGCGGCCGTGCGGGGATTCAGGGTGCGGGGGCGATGTGATATGATGGGATGTAGCGGACGAGGCGCGACACAAAAGTACGATCAACCTGGTATCTTTTGTAGTTTCTCCCCTGTTACTGTCTCCTTCTTTTACATTGCTCTTTTTATCTCTTTCGAAGCTACTTGTTTATATACACACATCCTTTTGAGACTGATGACTCCTTGCAATACTTATATACCAAGAACCAGAGGAGATTACTCTGCAAGAACTTACAATCCTCATTTTATGCAACACTGACGGCATATGTATTTCATACAGCCAAAATGCACTACTAAAGTATACCTATGATTATTACACACCAAATTAAAATAAAATGTATTTAACTGATGATCTATTATTGATGCCCCGATCCCCGATGTGATGAATATTTGACGTATAGTGCAATAGATAACACAGTTATCAGAACTCAGAAGCCGGATAAAGTATAAAACCTATCTATTTATTTCTCACAGCTGACATATACTGCATATACAAGTAGAGGGGGCGAAATTGGCGGCGTCGTCGGCAATCGTTTTGCAGTCAGCTTTTTTGCATAATCTTGTTAATTAGACCCTACAGATTGAGAATGTCCATGTTGCCAGCGCGCAACCTGGTCACAATTTGTTTAAACAAACTTTGTTTGAACAAATTATAAAAATTGCTTTTTTCAATATAAAAAAAATATTTTCAGTTTGTTTGAGCCATTCTGAACAAAAAATGTTCCTAGTCGTTTTGTCGTAGGTTGCGTCCTTTTTGAGTAAAAAATTCCCAAAGTCTCAAAAAATGCGGATTTTTCGATTTTTAGAGCCTGGGTAAACTATGAAATTAAAAAATTTTGGCAAGGCATACTACGTAAACATCAACTTCAAACATTCCTCTACAATCTCCAAAAAAGGAAATCT
>JAPYYV010000971.1:0-28091 GCA_030522625.1 Copidosoma aretas
AAATTTCGTAGGTGCGAATAACAAATTACGCGAATTATTCAAATTGCACAGAACGAAACAGTACCAGAAACAAGTTTCCGATTACGCGTCATCGGAGGGTATTAAGTGGCATTTTAATCCACCCTTGGCTCCTCATTTCGGCGGATTATGGGAAGCATCAGTAAAATCATTTAAACACCACTTTGAACGTGTAACGGGAGCCAAAACTCTTACTTTCGAGCAGTTGGATACACTTGCAAAAGAAATAGAAGCTGTTTTAAATTCTCGACCGATTTGCACGATTTCTAATGATCCAAACGATCTTATTTCTTTGACGCCAGCGCATTTCATAATCGGACGACCGATTACGATGGTTCCTGAACACGATTACACGTCTGTTTCAGAGAATCAGCTATCGATATGGAATTTCGTCACGAGAGCTCAGCAAGATTTCTGGAAAAGATGGCATATCGAGTACCTCAATGAGCTTCAGAAACGACAGAAATGGTTAAAGAGTAAGGGTTTAATAAAAATCGGCTCCATTGTCATAATTATCGACAAGAAGCCGCCCTGTTGCGAGTGGCTGCTTGGAAAAGTCATAGAAATCAGTCCTAGTAGCGATGATTTCATACGTGTAGCAAACGTCTAAGCTTCTCAAGGAGATTATCTCCGAAGCGTTACCAAGTTGTGTCCGCTGCCCAACATCGAGGAACCCGATAATTTGTAAATCGCGAACTCACACGATCACAATACACTTCTCTACCGTTATTTTGATCCGTTTAAATTCTTGCTCTCACTTTCGCAACAGGGCGAGCATGTTTCGTATTTAACAAAATACTATAGGGACGCCTATATCGATCGGTATCAGTATTAGTTCTACCGATAACATTCGAAGGAGGGAAAGAGCAGCCTTCCAATAATTACTCGAACGCGCAAACGCTTCCATGCCAACGAAATAAAAGCAACGGATCGCGTCATCTTCTTCACTGTTTTTACGATTTTTTTTTTTCGCTCAATCATTTAGTCCTTCCCCCTTCGGCCTGCCATCAAGAGGTGCTCGGCACCATCTACTCTCTGCTTTTGCTGTTGAGGTGACCTTCGCTGCGGACCCTCAATAGACACGTCGGGCACACCAATTCTTTCGAAGCGCGACAATCGAAGGAATCCGAGTTCACGAGTTCGAGACTTTAGAACGCCAGTTCTCACGAGAAATTTGTGTTTGTGCACTTCGTAAGGGCGACGGCCCGAATCAGAGCCTTTGGCTCAGCCGAACATTAAAATACACGAGTTTTTCCATTCATGAATTTCCTAGTATCCATACCATAGCCTTTTTTTCTTAACCTCTCGACACGCACACGCACTTAAACAATCATAAGTTTCATTATTATTAGTATCAATTCCTATTTCTTTTCTGTCTCTATTTTGCCCTGCTGTGATTTAACACATATTTTTGTTGTAAATATATTGTAAATTTAAATTGATCATCTTATTATGTAATTTATATAATATTTAGGAAATGGGGGAAATTTGAATCATTGTTACCAATATTTAGAAATAAATGTCACAAAACTAAGGCAAATAATTATCCAGGTTCTCTAAGAAGACGAGAAGCTGTAAGTCAGCGTTTTCAATGATTATGATAATACTAACGATGGTAGTTATATTGATAAAGATGATAACGATGACAAATATAATAATGAATATGATAACAATGATGATGATTATGATTATGATGATGATTATGATGATGATAGAGTCGATATTAATAATGATCATGATGAAATGTTGGTGATAATGATTATCATGCTGATGCTGATGATGATGATGTTGATGATGGTCTTATGATAATTATGATGGTATTGTTTATGATGATATAGATGATAATGCTACGAATGATTGTGATAATAATAATGATTATACTTATCATAATAATGATGATAATAACAATGATTTTGACGATGACAATGATTATGATATAGATATTTATGATAAAAATGGCAATTAAGATGATGACACTGATAGTTATGATGATAATAGTTATTATAATGGTGATTATAATGCCGATGATAATGATAACGATAAAAATGATATTTTTGATAATAATGACGATGATTATAATAACAATGGGAATGATTATCATGATTTTAATGATGATTATGATAATGATAATAATAATGATGATTATTATAATGTTGATGATGATTATGATGATGATAATCATGATGATGGTAATCAGTATTTTAATTATGTTATGTATGATGATAATTATAGGAATGATGAGGATAGTGTCTATGATGCTGATGGAGAATATGATAAGGATAATCACGATCATAATGTTTATGAAAATAATGAAGATAATAATGATTACTATAATGTTGATGATTATGATGATATTGACGATGATAATGATTTTTATTATGATTTTAAGATGATAATCTTAATGTTGATAATTTTGTTGATATTAATGATGATAGTTATGATACTAGAGTCTATAAGGATGATAGATACGATTACGATGATGTCGATAGCAATACAAGGAGGTGGTTGTTGACGTAGTGAATAAATGGCCTGATATGGATTTCACTTTAAAGTTCTTTCATATAATACTTTCTCTTATTATAGTAAAACTTACTCTTGCAAGCTATATTACACGCTTATAATGATACAAACGGTTTCACCGATAGAAGGCATAGAACTACCGCAGTTCTCAAGTCAGCCTTGCTCTCTTTTTATAATGCAGCGACGGTCTGCTGGCGCCATCTGTACACTTAAAGCCTCACTTACAACACTCTTTCCGCTTTAGGGCACTATCAAACCAAAGTTACTGTATCCTCAGAATAGATTAAGTATTAAGCGATCTGGTGTAACAAAAATTAAGTGATTTAATATTCTCATGTTATGCAAATAAAAAAAAAAACAATGTATTAAATTTTTAAATTGAATTTAAAACATGTAAACAGAGCTCATCGAAGGACGCAGAGTTTCTCTAGTCTTTGATTAATTTTTTTTTTCTCTGCGCTGCTCTGCTTGTACATCTTTAAATCATCATTGTTGACATCTGTAAACAAAATAAAACAGAAAGCACATATATTTTAACTTTAAACCCTCTTGTAGTTCTCTTTCTCTTCGTTAATTCAAAAGTTTAACTCTCAACTTTGTATGAAAAGGGGCCAGTAAAGGTTTTGTCATAATATCTGCGGTATCATCATTAGTCGAAACCCTATGATCTCTTACCTTACCTTTGGACACACAATATTTAATAAAATCTCCATGGGAATCAGCCATAGGAGGTTTCTTACCATTTTTCTCTCTCTCTTTCAATCATTTTTCTATCTTTCAAATCGTCAAAATCTTTATATTTATGATTACCTTCCCTTTGTTTACACTTACAAGCAGCTTTGTTGTCACATAAATATTTCACTGGATACAGTGTTTGGCCCAATATGTCCCTTATAGGCTTGTCTAAAGCTATTATCTCTTCACTAGCTCCACTTATAGCGAGATACTCCGCTTGGCAAGTTGATAAAGATGGGTAAGACTGTTTTTGGCTTCTCCAATCGACAGTGCCTCCAAATAGTTTTATGACGTATACGCCTGTGGAGAACGAGTCCTTCAAATCTCTAAAGCTTGAGTCTGTCCAAGCTTCCATCTCTTCTCTGTCTGCTGTAAACGTCAAACCTAACTCTTCTGTACCTCTTAAATAACAGAAATTTCTCTTTACATCTTGCTAGTCATTTTTAGTTCGTGCCTGTTGCTTTCTGGCCAAGTGATTTACTAAATAGGTTATATCTGGTCTTGTAGTGCTTGGAAGGTACATTAGATATCCTACTGCTTCTATGTAAGGTGCAGTTTTCAATATGTCACGTTTTAGCATTTTAGCAGTTTACGTGTGTTCTCTTATCTTTCAGCGTTTTCTTTTTCACTTGCCTCGTTACCATGGGCGTCTTTTGTGCACTACACTTTTCCATGTTTAATCGTTGTAACATTTTCTCAATGTACTCTTGTTGTATTATAGTCATGTTTATGTTAATTCGGTCTCTCTTTATTCTCATGCCTAGAAAATTTTCTGGTTCTCCCAACTCTTTTATTTCAAAGACCTTTTTGAAGTGATTTGTGATTTGATCCATTTTCTCTTTATCATTACCTGCAGTTATCAAGTCATCTACGTAAGACAAGATAACTACTATTTTGCCCTCTTTTCTCCAGGTGAATAAACAAGGATCGTTTGTATCATTTCCTAAGCCTAGTTTCAGCGCTTCGTATTTGAATTTTTCATACCATCTCTTGGGACTTATAGGTAGGCCATATAATGCTTTTCGTAATTTCCAGACTTTTATCTCTTTCTGATCTTTACTACACTCGTTACTCTCTGGTATCTCCATATAAATTGGTATTATTAAGTCACCATTTAAAAAGGCTGTCTTAACATCTGACTGTCTTGCTTCCAGATTCTCTTTATTTATTATAGACAAGCATTATCTTACCAATGGCAATCTCGATACTGGAGCATATATATCTTCGATTTCATACTTGCTATCATCTTAGTATCCTCTATACATCAGTCTAGCTTTGTATATAACTCTTCCCTCCGTTGAGAACTTTTTCGAGAAGATCTATCTAGATGTTGTATGCTTGTGTTTTCTGATCCGTCTACTACTTTAAAGACTCGATTCTTCTTCAAAGACATTCTCTCTTCTTCTGTTGCTCTTACCCAGAGATTCTTTTTTTTATTTTGCATTGCCTCTTTGTAACTGCTCGGATCTTTATTAACTTTGGCCAATATCACATGTCTCTATTCATAGTTGACTTTGAATATCTTTTTATTGTTTAATTTAGTAGAATGAACAAACATATTGTCTCTCTTGGGTTTATGTAGCCTCGAAGACGTTCGGGCTCTCTTATTTTCGGATTTAGTTTGATTTTTCTCTTCTCTCAGTTCTCTCTTTTTAGGTTTACTTTCTTTTGATGCATCTTCAAGATTAGTTTGAAGATTTGCATTATCTTGATGTTTATTTCCTTTCTGTATTCTCTCTCGAATCTCTTGTATATTTTGTTCTAACTCACTTTCTTTCGACTGTGGTACTGAATCGGTTTCGATATTAAAGTAGTTTGTTTCGTAAATATCCTTGTAAGCTAGTTTCTCAATAAATGTTACATTTCTCGATGTAAAGATCTTATTCGTTGACGATTCCCATAAAATATACCCTGTTTAAAATATCTGAAAAAAATTGTCCTGATCGCTCTTTTAGAAACTTTTGATTCCGTTTTTGGCAGATGTAAGTAAGCTATACAATCGAATCTCTTAATTTTGTATGAGTGGGGTTTCACTCTAGGGTTTAATCTATTTAGCGGGGTGTCGAGATCAATAGTTTTATAAGGGGTCCTATTATAGGCGTTAACCGCCGCTTCGACGGCTAAAACTCACATTGATTTGGGTAATCCGGAATTCATTAAAAGAGCTCTTGCCTTCTGTTGGAGAGTTTTGTTGATTATCTCTGGTACTCCGTTAAGTTCAGAAGTATAAGGTGGAGCAAAATTGCTCTAAATGTTTTCTGTTTTCATTATCTCTTTAAAAACTCCTTATTTCTCTTTCGCGCTATCCATTTTTAGATGTCAAAATTTCTCATTTTTCTCTACTAAATTTCTCGTGATCATAATAAAATTATCTAAACAACAACCTACTTCGCTCATGTTTTTAACAGAATAGGCTAGTGTAAATCTCAAGTAGTCATCTATAAAAACCAATATATAATGATAGTTACCTGGGAATAATGCTACACTAATTTTACCCATAATGTCTGTGTATATTGTATAAAGGGGTCTATCAGCTAATGTCCTAGTCTCTTTGTGTGGTAGTTTTTAAATCTTTGACAATTTGCAAGTTTCGCAGTTTAAGATATTGTTGCTAAAAATAACATTTTTAGAATTCTCGTTGAAACTCTTCAAATATTTCAAGTACTGTAAATTAGGGTGTCCTAATCTCATATGCCAAAGCATACCTTGATCCAGTTTCTCTAGTTTATCATTTTCTGGATCTAACTTTATCATCTTAATTTCGTTAATCTCTTCTATGTTACTAATAGAGTTTAAGTCCTATATTTTTCTTTTGATCATGTGCGCATCAAATTTAAAATCTGTTATCTCTTGCTCTTTTGTGATTTTACTTTATTTTTTCTCCCTCTTGATCTCGGATTGTATCAAAACCTCTGATGTATTCTTTTTTTCTCCCTACATCTCTTTTTCTTTTGAGATTTTTGATACCGCCTGGGATTGCTCTGTCAAATCTGTCTGTGACACTATCTCCACGTTGGATGAATATGCAGTATAGTTGAAATTCCCCGTCTCTTCATTTTTAGCTAAAAAAGTTATTCTCTAGTTGGGTTTTTCATACTTTCCCAATGAGTAAATCTCTTTTTTGATTTTGTAAAAAATTTCTAATTTCTTAGTATCTAAATAAATACCTAAACCTAGGTCTGCAAATCGTCTTAAAGATATAAGATTCTTAGATATGTTGTCCGCGGCTAACACGTTTGACAATTTTATCTTATTGTATCTACTCGTCAAATATAAGTCACCTATTCCATCAATTTTAATATCTGCAGAATGATTTTTATTCGTGCTCTTTATTACGGCATTCAAGCAATTTTTGAAATTACTTAGAATTAAGCTCTTATTTACAATATGCTTTATTGCCCCTGAGTCTACTAAAAATGATATTTTATTTCCATAATACAAATGTGAGTATTTACCTGTATTCTTTGTTTTCTCTTTTTTAGCTGCCAGTGCTGCTTGTGCTGCTGACAGTGCTACTTGTTATAGTTTATTATTTTTGTTATATCCTGCTCTTTCTCTTTTCGCAACCCTACCTCTTAAATTACATATTTTACCCTTGGAGCTATTGTTTGCTTTTTATCTTTCATTATAAACATTATTTCTTCCTCTTCCTCTTCCCCTAGACATTCCCCTACTGCTCCCTTTATAGTTATTAAAATTATTAGATGTACTATTCTCGTATCTCATACGTCTCAAAGCTTCGCAAATGCGATCTACCTCGTAAATCTCATTGCAAGCAATACTTTTTCTCTTTCCTTCTTTGATGTGGCATTGACTTCTTCAATGTTTAAACTTGCCACACCGATGGTAGTGGTTGTTTAGATCATTTCGAATGTCATTTTCAGGCCTATATACCTGCTGAAAGGTATCCAAATATACTCTTCCCTCTTGGCTATTTGGCTGATTTGCTCTCTTTTGCGCTTCAAGCAGTAATAAAAAGTCTAATATTTCCCCTAATTCTATTTCACTTTTATTCGATTGTTTGAATAAGATACTATGAATAGTAAACTCGGGTATTGCATTGCTAACAGCTTGAAGGAAAGTAGAACGCTTCTCCACGTCTGTCAGAGATATTGCTTCACTACTATACTCATACTCTCTTATCATATCGTCAAACTTGCGACAGAATTCTGCCACACTCTCACTTTTATTCATTTGTAGTTCATAAAGCCTCATTCTGACAGACATGTGAGCAACGTTATTTTTAATCCTAACAGCCTCTTTTATTTTCTCAATAATTTCTCTTGGATCAGCTATATTTATTAGTAATTTGTGATAAGTTTCATCCATATGATTAACTCATATCTCCCTTACAACTGTTTTTCTTTTGGCTCTTTTATTTCCATCGAAATTTGATGGTTCCTTTACTGACGCATCAATCACGTCAATCAATTCCTTAGAATTCAAATCAATTTGTAATTTATCAAACCTTATGTTAAAATCAGATCTGCAATTTAAATTATAATTTCCATGAACATAGTTACTCTTATTAATTTCTATTGAGTTTTTCAAGATACTTAGTTTTACATTTAATTTATTTAATATTTTATTATTTAATGTAAAGTTATTGGAGGGGTTAAGTAAAGATATATCTATATTTGGAGCTTCCCCGTTATGATTTAGGGCAGTAGAGTTATGTATGGGTTTTACCTGAACTTTCATAGTGTTAAGTTTGTTAGTGCGGCTCTGTAGGGTGGACCTTAGTGCCTCATTCTCTTGTCTGGCCAGTTTAAGTAACTCCTGATAATGGCCCTCTCTCTCTTTTCTCTCTCTTTCTTCCTCTTCCAGTGCTTCCGTCAGCTGGTTGATTTTATCTTTTTTAGACCGTCATTTTAACTTCTTAGCTTCTTCTGCTTTTCTTTTAGCTTCTTTTACTTCTTCTTCCCTCATGAATCTTTTTATCTCTTCCTTACAATTAGATTTGTATTGTTCCCACTTATTTCTGTATTGCACTTTTTCTTTTGCGCGCTCTTTTAACTGTTGTCTAAGTATCTTATATTCTCGCGTTACAATGGGATTCCGAATCGTGGCTTTTGGTCTCAGTTTATTCAAATTCTCTTTTTCCGTTTCTTTTAGGAAATCATTAATGTTGTAAGTTACAACCTGAGACTCTTTTGGCTTTTGAGCTTGAGAAGGTATAGTGCTGTGGCCTGTGTAATGAAAATAATCATTTATTTGTTATTTGTGCTCTAACTCTTTTAATGTAAATAAGTATGCAAAATTATCTATATTACTCTTGTGGATATTTATTAGTTAAAAGTACTATACCTCTTGCCTCAGTTTTAGGGTCTGCTTTTTTAATGTTCTCTTGTTCAGTATCTGACTGTGTCTCCTCAGTTTTCATCTGTAAAAAAGAGTTTTATCTCTTTATTTATGAGGTAGTTATTGCAAAATATTTTTAACAGTTTTAAATCGCACCTAAAACTCACAACCACTATGTTAAAACTGGTTGCACTCGTTACACGCAACAGTATATGCCACACGCACACTCTCTTGCACTATGTTTTCGAGCACCGCAAACGAAAAACTTTCAAGGAGAGGCATACGCACGCGTATCACACACATCGTATGCTTGCATGAACGTACTCCCAATACCAAGCAGATGCTACGTCTGTGCAACAGATTTTACCCCGACTTAGTGTATTTCGCTTTTACATATGAAATTTTTCTACTCTTTCTCGACACTTATTTACTCTCATGCTATTAACCTTACTAGTTAAAATAGCCTCTTTACTCTTCTCGTGTTTTTCGAGCTCAAGCCATCAATGGACGAAATTACCCTATTAATACAAAATATAGTAACGCAGCCCAATTACATCACGTAGTTTGTCCTATATTACTTAAATAGCTCTTTTGAGCACGCATCTTTATTCAAGTCACGACTAATGTAACTCGTGTTATCTCTCGCGCAACAAGGAAAAGAAGCTAGGAAGCTCAAAATTTCACTATATATATATATACAGAAAGCACTGCTCTTGCAGAAAGAAAGAAAAAAAGGAAGGCCGAAGCGCGTCGTCGCGAAAACGAAACACGTCTTTTCCCGGAAGACGCCGAGCGCGTTATCCGGCTCGCATCAACCAGCTGCAATGGCGGCGAATATATACACCTGTATACATATACACCCATACTCTTATCTGTATCTGAGCACGACCTGCACTTCGGCCTCTTTCTCGAGTCCTACGCTACAACTCTCAACACTATAATATTTCACACTGCGCACTAGCTATTCCACTCTTATATTTATGCACTTTACATACTGCGACAGCTCTTTCTTTTTCTTCACTCTTGTCCCGGCGATCACCACTGTCCATCACCACGTGCTGGACGATAACCTTTAGGATTAACAAAGAGAAAAATAACTACATAAAGGTTAAAAGTTAAGATATATGTGCTATCTGTTTGATCTTGTTGACGGACGTCAACAATGATGATTGAAAGTTGTGCGAGCAGAGCAGCGCAGAGGAAGAGAAAATTAATCAAAAACTAGAGAAACTCTGCGACCTTCGACTAGCTCTGTTTACATGTTTTACATTTGATTTGAAAATTCAATTCATTGTATTTTTTTTATTTGCATCACATAAGAATATTTAATAACTAAATTCTTGTTACACTAGAGTGTTTAATTCTCAATCTATTCAGAGAATTCAGTTACTTTGGTTTGTTAGTACCCTAAAGCGGAGGGACTGTTGTTAGTAAGGCTTTATGTGTACAGATGGCGCAAATAGACCGTCGCTGCATTGTAAAAGACAGAGCAAGGCTGACTCAAAAACTGCGGTAGTTCTAGGCCTCCTATCGGTAAAACTGTTAGTATCGTTATAAGGGTATAATATAGCTTGCAAAAGTAAGTTTGACTGTAATAAGAGAAAGCGTTTTATGAAGAATATTTAGAGTAAAATCCATATCCGGCTATTTATTCACCTTGTCAACAATATCTTCCATGTATTGCTATCTTGAATCCAAAAATATTGATGATAAGTACGATGCTGATGATGCTTATCATAAAGATGATGATGATTCTGATGCTGATTATGATTATGGTGATGATGATAATGATGATGCTAATAATAATTATGGTGATGATGATAATAATGATGCTGATTATGATTATGTTAATGATGATTATGATGTAATTAATAACGATGATGATTATAATGAAGATAGAGATTATCATGCAAATGATTATGATGATAATGATGATCATAATGATAATCATAATAATAATGATGATGATGATGATTTTGGTTTTAATCAAGATGATGATAATGATGATGAAAAAAATAGCGATGATGATGATGACAATTATACTAATTATCACACTAGTCATCAACAGTTATAAAACTAATAATGACGATTAAGATTATGATGTAAGAGATCCGCGAGCTAATGAATATGACAATAATAATGATGATAACAAAGCTGATAATGATGATCATGATATTGACAAACGTAATGATTATTTTAGAGATCACCCAGAATAATTATAATATTCATGATGATAGCGTTCATATTGATGATAATAATGTTATTATTAATAATAATTATAATTATTATGATCATTATGATACTGCTGATGCTAATGATTATTATAATGATGATGATTAAGATGACGATGATGAAAATTATGATAATAATATCAATCATAACGATGCTGATCATAATGATCATGATAATGATTATGATAATAATGGAGATAATAATGATAAAACTGATAATGATGGTGAAAGTTATGATAATAATGATGAAATTAATAATGTCAATAATGATTATAGTATTAATATTGATAACAATAAGAATAATAATGATTATCTTAATGATAATGATGATGCTGACAGTAATTATGGTGATAATGATGATGATGATGCTAATAATAATAATCATAATAATGATAATAATAATAATATTAACACATACAATATTTATATAAGAGATTACGTAGACGATATTTATAATGATGATGATGATAGCCTTTATAATGATGATAATGATAGTATTATAAATAATAAATAAAATTATAATGATTATGAGTATGATGATGCTGTCGATTATTCTAACGATGATAATAAAGATGACGATGCTGAAAATTATGATAACTGTATCAATATAAACGATGCTGATAATAACATTCGTGATTATAATTATCATAGTAGATAATAATAATGATAATGATGGTGATGATAATAATAATAATGGTGATATTATAGATGTGAATAATGAATAAAGTTATAATAATGATGATTCTAAAGATAATAGTGATTATCTTGATGATGATGTTGGTGCTGATAATAATAATGCTGATAAAAATCATGCTGATCATGATGACGATTACAATAATGATAGCAAGAATGACGATATTAATTATCAAAATGCTTATGATCATATTTATTATGTTGATAATGATGACGTTGGTAATAATAATGATAAAAAAGTTGATGATGATGATTATGATTATGACCACGATTAAAATGATGATTATAATGACAAAGGCAATAAAAAAGATGATAACAATAATGATTATTACAATAAATCTAAGGATGATGATAATAATGATGATGATTATGACGATGACAATATTAATGACGATGATAATAATATGATCTAAATGATTAGTATAAAGGTTATATGATGAGAACGATGATAATTATGATGATAACGATGATGACTATGAAATAATAAAGAAAATGATGATGATGAAGATAATAATGATAATGATGATGATCATTATGATAATAATGAACATATCAACGATAATATTGGCGATGATGATAATGATGATGATAATGATTATTATGATTGTAATAATGATAATGATCAACATGCTGAGTATAATTATTATCATCATACTGATGACTTTCATAATAATAAAATAATGATAATAATAATTATGAAAAGGATGAATGTAATGCTGATGATGATTTTGATAAGTATGGCGTAGATAATAAAGATCAAAGTAATGATCATGGTAATGATAATGATAATAATAATGATTATGATGATCGTGCAGCTAATTATTATGTTGTTGTTGATGATAATGATGACGATGATTAATAAAATGAAAATGATAATGATGATAATAATGATGTTAGTTGTAAGGATATTTACATTTATTATAAAGATACATATTATGATGATTACGATTGTGATAATTATTTTAATAATTATGACGATCCTTATAATGATTATGATGTTTTTAAGATATTAATGTCGATAATAATGATGATATTGACGATTCTGATGATAATGATGATGTTGATATAAATGACGATGAATATAATGATAGTTACAATAGTAAAAATGATGATGAAAATAAAAAAATACTGATGATAACGCTTTTTATGATCGTTATGCTAATAATGATAAAGATTATTATACCGAGGATAATAATTAAGATAATGGTGATTACAATTTTAAGGATGATAAGGATAAGACTGATAATGATAAGGATGATGATGATAATGATATTGATTATCATGATAATGATGTTGATGACAATGATAATAATGATAGTTGATATGATAATGATGCCGATGCAAATGATGGTGATGATTAAAATTTTAATGATCTAAAAAAATAGAATCATTATGATGATCATAATGATTGTAATAGGTTATAAAATAATAAGATGATAATAATGATGATGTTGATGATATAAGTAGACAATAAAATAAGAAAGATAATTATGATGATGACTATTATAAAGGCAATAAAAATAATGTCGAGAGTGACAGCGCTAATGATACAAGAGAGAATAATAGTAATGATGCTAATGATAATGATGACAATAATAAACAAGATAATAAACAAGCTAATAATAATAATAAGAAAAAAGATTTTAATACTTATGATAATGTTGAATATAAGAATGATCTAAGATATAACGTAAGATTGATTGTGATGATAATGATGATGCTAAGTATGATTTTCATGATGATAATGATGATAATTTCGACTATGATGAAAATTATAATGTTAATGATAATGATAATAATGACGATGATAGCAATAGTAAAGATTATGATGATAATGATGATAATGATGACAGTTGATATTGAAGATGTTAATGATGATGATAATAATGATGATGACGCTGATGCTGATAATGATGACGGTATTCATGATAATGATGATTATAATAATAATGACAAAAATAATGATGACATTTATATCGATGATTATAATAACAATCATTATGACGATAATGATTGTCACGATTTTGATAATGGTAATGATGATGATTATGCTAATTATAATTTCTGTTATAACGATAATGATAATTATGATGCAGCTAAAATGAGAACGATAATATTAATGATGATACTAAAGATAAATATAATGCTGGTGATGATGATGATGATAATGATCATTATCGTGATGATAATTATAATAGTAATATTGATGATGATACGAATAATAATGATCAAAATAGATATGATTTTAATGATGATAATTATATTAATGATGATGATTATTATGATGATGAAGATAATAGTGATGATGATAATGCTGATGGTAATAATAATAATAATGATAATAATGAAAATAATAGTGGTGATGGTTTCTGTGATAAAAATTATGGTAATGATGATAATGATGATGATGTTGTGTATAATAATAATAAAGATGATAATATATACCATGATGTTGATGATAATGATTATGATGATGATAATGATAATTTTTATTATGATTATAATGATGATGATGATAATGTTTATTATGTTGATGATTATAATGATGATAGTTATGTTACTAAAGGCGATGATTATGTTGAACACGATGACGATAATGATGAAATGGATGATCAGTACGATGCTGGTGGTGCTTATCATGATAATGATGATGGTTCTGATTCTGATAATGATTATGGTGATGATCATAATGATGATGCTGATAATAATTATGGTTATGATGATGAGGAAAATAATAATAATGATGATTATAATGATACAAAAGATTATGATGCAAATGATTATGATAAAGATGATGATAATAATCATAATAATGATGATGATAATGATAAATATGGTTTTAATGATGATTATGATAATAATGATTATGATGATAATGTTGATGATAAAAAAAGTGATTAGGATGATAATGATTATACTAATCATCACACTAATCACTAATAGTAATTAAACAAATAATGATCAAAATTATGATGTAAGAGACCCGCGGGCCAATAACTATGACGATAATAGTGACGATAATTAAGCTGATGATGATGATCATGATTTTGACGAACACAATGATAATTTTAGAGATCACGGAGACAATAAACATAATATTAATGATGATAGCCTTTATAATGATGATTATGATAATATTAATAATAATTATAATTATATTGATTATCATGATACTGCTGATGCTGATGATCATTATCATGATGATAATAAAAACGACGATGATAAAAATTATGATAATAATATCAATTATAATGATGGTGATGACAATGATTATGATTATGATTCCGATACTTGATGATGATAATGATAATAATAATGATGGTGATAATTTTGATAATAATGGTCATAATATTAATTTGAATTGTGATTATAGCGATGATAATGATGATTATAAGAATAATACTGATTATCTTGATTATAATGATAAAGCCGTCATTATGGTGCTGATAATGATGAATATCATGATGATGATTACAAAAACGACGATAATAATGATAATAATTACAATGATAATGATTATTATGTTGATAATGATGACAATGATAATAATAATGAAAAACATGTAGATAATAATTATTCTTATTATGACGATGATTATGATAATGATTATATGACTAAGATGATAAATATGATGATAATTATAATGATAATTACAATAAATCCCAAGATAATAATAATAATAATGATTATGAGGATATTGATAATAATGATTACGATGATGATAATGATATAGTTTAAATAATGAGGATTAAAATAATAATTTTATTTAAGATAATTATGATAATGACGATGATGACTATGAAATAATGATGATTATGATAGGGATGATGATAATAATAATAATAATGATAATTACGATGAACATTACAATAATATTGATAAAGATGATCATGATAATGATGATTATTATGATGATGTTTATATTAATTATAATAAATATAATTATTTTAATGATAAAGTTGATGATGTCGATGATAATGATCATGATGGTCGTGATTTTTATAATAATGATGCTGATGGAGATGGGGACGATAATAATCATAGAGATGTTAATAATGATAATAATGATAATGATTATGATAATGATTATGATGACAATTATGCTCACGATGATAGGGATGATAATGATAATTATGATGATTATAGTGGGGATAAGAAATAAGATAATGGTGATTGTAATTATAAGGATAGTATTCATGATTATAGTGATGATAATAAATAATATAATAATGATGCTAATAATGATAGTGATGATAATTTTTATGATATAAATAGTCATAATGATGATAATAACTACGATAATGACAATATAAATGGCACCGATGATAACAATTATGATGATAATGATGCCGATACTAATGATGGCGATGATAGAAATGATGATAAGAAATTAAATCACGATAACTATAATATGGATGATGATGGTTAGTATAATAATGATAATAATGATAATTATGATAATATTAATGATAAAGATCGGGATCAAAATCATGATGATGATGGTGATTATGATAATAATGATTATGTCGATAATATTTATGATGCTGATTATGCGGATAGTTACAATGATTATAAGAATGATAATAATGACGCTTTTAATGACGATCATTAATTTTTGTGATGATAATGATCATGACGATGATGACAATGATGATGATAATGATGATAATTAGCATAATAATGTTCATAATAATAATAACAATGATCATGATCATATCAATGTCGATAATAATACTAATTATATGAACGATAATGATGATAACAATGATTAGTGTGATGATGGGTTAGATGATCGTAACGATAATGATGATATGCTGACTACTTAATATAAAGATGGTCATTTCGTTAAAGATATATATTTTAATGATGATGATGATAATGATCATCATGATGCTTACAATGATTATAATAATGATAATGCTGATAATAACGACAATTCTCATCATAAAGATAATTATGCTAACAATGATTGTTGGGATTATGTTAATGATGATTAAGACGATCATCTTGATAAAGATTATTATGATATTTATGATATAAATTATGCTGTTAATGTTGATAATGATAATGATGTTAATGATAGAGATAATAATAAAAATGATTATGATGACAATTATGATGATGATACTAAAAATGTTTATAAGATTAATGATAATGATATTGATGATAATGAACATAAGCGATAGTTTTGATAATGATGATGATTATGATTCTAATGATAATTATGATGATTATTATGTAAATTACAATGATAACGATAGTGATGATAATAATGATGATAATGATGATGATGATGATCATGATGGTAGATATGATGATGATAATTATCATGACAAAGAATATGGTAAAGATGAAAATAATGATGATAATAATATTAATGAAAATAGTGTCGATGATGCTAATAGTGATAATGTTTGTGATGATAATTACAATAATTATTAGGATGATTATTATAATGTCGAATGAAATAATAATATTAATAATTATTAGAATGATGATTTAAATGATGATGACAAAAATAATGATGATGATCTTAGTGAGGCTTATAATATCGATAAATCTAATGATTTAAATGATTATGATAATTATAAAAATGATCATGATGATGATTATGTCAATAATTATGGTAATTATGATGTTAGCAATGAGAATTATGATCATAATCTTGATGATTATGATGATGTTTATCTCTATTATAATGATTATGAAATTGATTATGATGATGCTTATGACAAAAATAATGATAATAATGATTATAATGATTACAGTAAAGTGAATGATTCAGATGATGATGATAATAATCATGACTATGATAATGATGATGATGATTTAGATAATGAGTAGGATGATTATAATGTTCATAATGAACAAAAGGATGATAATGATTATGATAATAGTAAGTATGTGGATGATTTTTATTATTACTATAATGCAGAACATGATTATAATAATAATAATCATACTGATGCTAATTATGATGATAATGATCATAATAATAATGATGAGATGATCCGAAAATGATATTGATATTAATACTAATTTTTATGACGATAGTGATAATTATTAAGATGATGATGATGCTGATTAAAACGATGGCGATGAGAGGAATGATGATGATGATGATAATTATCAGAATTATAATCATAATAATGATAACAATGATCATGATCATATTTATGTTGATAATAATTATAATATAAATGATGATGATTATGATGACAATGATTACGATGATGATAATTATAAGCACATTGATGATAATAATCAAAATTATAGTAGTCATAATGACTTGATTTATAATAATAATAATTATGTTATTGTCGATAATAATAATGATGTTAATTACAATGATAATGATAATAATGCTAGTAACAATGATTGTTTTAGTAAGAATCGTATAGATGATGATGTTGATGATCATGATGGTGATACTTAAGATGATAATAATAATGATAATGATCGGGATGCTGATTAATATTATGTCACTGATTGAAATGACTATAATGATGATAATGAAAACTAAAATCACGATGATCATGAAAATGCTACACATGATTATTAATATATTAATAATAATGATTATGATTATGATGATGTTGTTGATTAATTTGATAATGATGATGATTATAATAATAGTTGCGATGATGACGATAATGGTTATAATAATCATGATGATAAAGATGATGATAATTATGATGGGTATATTGATGATGATCGTAATGATGATGGTGATGGTGATAACTGAGATGATAACGATGATTATTTTAATGATGATTATTATAAAGATAATGATTATGATGATGTTAATGATATTAATCAAGCTGATAATGAAAATGTTGATAATGATTATACTATGATGTTAATGATGACAAAGATATATGGTAATGATATCAATGATAATGATGATAATGGTAATAAATATATTGATCATATATTGGTTTTTTTGATGTTGATAATAATAATACTGATTATTATGTTGTTATTAAAAACGATACATATGATAAGACAACTAATAATGATAATGATAATTATGATATGATAATTATGATGATGGTGATTATAATAATAATAATAAACAAAATGATGAAAATAGTAATAATATTAGTAATGAAAAAAAATACTGATAATGATGACAATGATGATGATGATGATGATTAGAATGATGATAATAGAGGTAATCATAATAATGATAATGATGATGATGATAATGATGTTAATAGTCACGATAATGATGATAATAATGATATTGATAATGATTATAGTGATAATAATAATAATGAATATGATGATGATAATGATGTTCACACTGATTATGGTGATGATGATAACAATAACTGAAATAATGATGATGATATTAATGATTATTATTATGATCATGATGTTAATGATTTCGATCATGATAATAAGGATGATGATAAATATGATGGTTATGATTATTATGATGATAATGCCCATAATGCTAATGGCCATTATGAAAATGATGATAATAATAATGTTTAATACATAGAACGCGGCTTCTATACTCGATTATTCGAACAAAATTTTTTTTAAGCGTGTGTAAGTGTGTAATTAAATTGCACCTACACATGCATACGCATTGACTTTATACCAAACAAGTTTAAGCCTCTGTTGAAATTTATACTTGGTGTTAACGTTAAAAAAGAGCGTGAAGTGTCGGAAAAAAAAAATTTGGAAGATAGTAGAAAAAGGATGGGATTCTCTTCGTCCTTAATCGCTCGCTGATACTTGTCAGTGTAGCACGCTTGCGATCTAGCTACACCCGAACATGTCTAACACTTGCACTGATACGTGTATAGAACCATGAGGGCGAGATTAATGTAGCGTGTAACAATTGACATTTTTATTTAAATCGTATGCCAGAATTTATTTAAAGTTATTTAACTCCCGTAATCCAACTTGTTCGATTATTTAATATTAAACAGATAGAACGTGGCTTCTATACTCGATTTCTTGAACAGAACTATTTTTAAGCGTGTGTGTGTACCAAGCTGACAAGTCCCAGCTAGCGATTAAGGACGAAACGAGTCCCATCCTTTTTCTTCTATCTTCCAAATTCTTCCTTTCCTACACTTTGCGCTCTTCTTTGACGGAGGCTCCAAGTAAAAATTTCAACGAAGGCTTGAACTTGCTTGGTATGAAGTCAATGCGTATGCATGTGTGGGTGCACAGTAATATCACACACACACACGCTTAAAGATAATTCTATTCGCAAAATCGAGTATAGAAGCCACGCTTAATCTATTAAATATTAAATAATCGAACAAGTTGTAGTGCGGGAGTTTCATTATATTTAGATAATGATAATGATGATGATGGAGATAATAATTATAATGATAATTACGTCAAGGATGATAAAACTAGTAGTTTTGATCATGATTACAATAGTTTTAAAATGATGATGATACTGGATTTTTTGATAGTTATAATAATGATGCTGATGATGATGATGATGACGATGATCTTAATGACGTTGATGTTTATGATGAAAACAATAATAACGATGATCATTATGATAGTAATGATGATGACAATTATCATGAGAATAATAATGATAATACTTATGATAGTAGTGATGATTATGATGATAATGATGATATTCATGATGCATATGTTAAATATAATAATAATGGTAATATAAATGATTAGATGATGTTAATGAAAATGATAATGATGATGATGATAATGGTAATGACAATTAGAATGATGATTATTATGATGATTATGATGATTATGATGATCATGATGATGAAAATGATGCTGATGATAAAAGTGATGAGGATTATGTTGATGATTTGGCGATGATGATTATGATAATACTAATGATTATGGTTCTGATGTTTATGATAAGAGTTATTACGATTATTATAATCATGAATTTTTTAAAGAAAATAATGGTATTAATGATGATGGTAAAAATAAGTACTATAACCTTGATAATGATCATGATGATGGTGATGATAATTAATACAAAGATATTATTGATGATAGTATTAATGATCATGATGATGATAATGATGATTATGATGATAATGATAACAATGTTGACAATAATGATGATAATGATGATTATGATGATAATGATCATGATGATTATGAACATATTAATCATTATATTTATGATTATAGCTATTTTTATGAGGTTAATTATGGTGATGAGGATAATAGTGATTATTATTGTCATGATGATGATAATGATTATTTTAAGAATTTTGATGATTATGATGTTAACGATGATAGTAATACTAAAGATGATAAAGATCATGATGATGATAATGATTATATTGATGGTAATAAGAATCATGATCATTATAATAATAATTATGATGATGATTATGCCAATAATGATGACAATGATATAAATAATGATAATTATGATGAAAATGATGATGGTGATGACGATAATCATACTGATCACAAAGATAGAAATAATGATACTTATGATGATTATATTAATAATAATGAAGATTATGGTTATAAAAATTATAGTGTTGATGATGTTTAAGATGTAAGTTATGATATTTTTGGTCATGATACTAATGTTATTAATGATAATGATAATGGTAATGATCATGATGTTTATGATTGTAATAATTTCGATAAAAATGATCAAGATTAATGTAATTATGACGATTATAAGAATGATTTTGATGACAATTACAATGAAGACGATAACATTGATTATAATAATGACAATCATAATGGTGTGTTTAGTATGATGATGATTATAATTATGATTATTCCAATGATTCGATGATATAGATAATAATGATTTGAAGTATGATTTAATTTATAATAATAATTATGATGCTGATAATGATGATGATAATAATCATCGAGAAGTTTTTGATAATATTAGGAATGATTATAATGATGATAATAATTGTGACTATAATGATGATAATAGTGTTGATGATAAAAATAATCATAATAATTATGATCATCATAATTATCATAATAATGATAATATTGATGTTTAAATAAATGATTATAGTGAATATGTTGAGGTTAATTGTAATGATGAATATAACAATGATTGATATCATAATTGTGATGATGTTGATTCTAATAATTTTGATGGTTTTGATAGCAACGATGATGATGATAATGATAATTGTTAGGACGATGATGATAATACTGATAATGCTGACAAGAATAACAAATACTATGACGAAGATGTTGATAATAGTAATGACAAAAATCTTGAATATAATGATGATGACGAATATAATAATGATTTAATAATAATACATTAATCGTGATGACAGCTATGATGATGATGGGGATGATGATTATGATAATAATGATGATTATAATAATAGCTTGAATAATATTGATTATGTTGATGATAATGATAATGATCACTAAAATGATAGCGATGATAGTGATCAAAACGATGATGATAATAATCATGATATCAAAGGTGAAGATCACGTTAATGATCATGATGATGATAATAAAAACAATGATGAAAATAATAATGATGATAATAATAACAATGGTGATAGGAATATTGGTAATGATGATATTGATGATGCTAATGATGATTATAATGATAATGGTAATGTTGATGATATTGATGATGTTGATGTTTATTATAACGATGATTATGATAATGATGATGAAAATTATGATGATGATGATAATAATAATATTTATGAGGATGATCATAATGATCATGATAAAAATATTTATGAATCAACGTTATATAAATCGTTTTAATGCCATGATGGCGGATTTGTTACTGAGTGTATGTGCTAATTCTAAGTGAATCGCTCGCGTTGACAAGCATGTGAATAAAGCCCTTCATCGTCTCTCTCTTTTCCGACCTATCCTTACCTCGAGAGGACCAGAATAATCTAGGCTACAATAAGAAAACGAACGGCAATGATAGGCTAATCTGGCTGATGGAAAAGCTCCCATACTAGGGTTAGCTGGTAGTGCCCGTAGAAATTTACATACTACAAATTTACTTAATAATTTTCGTAAACTATGTCTCAAACAAAGAATCTAAAATTTGTGACGCATTTTATTTAAAACAGTTTACTGCTACCATGATAAAACTTTTTATGATAATAATTTATTAACAGTTGGGACAAGGATTCTTTTGGTTCTAAAATTACACGAACCTGTAAACGATTCTTATGGAAAAAATTTGATATACGTCCTTTAGCACAGAGAACACCTCTTTGATCAATAAATGGTTTTAAATTAAGTAGACGACTACTTTTAGGTATCGGTTTCGAGTTTTTTAGTGCATTTAGTTCGACTTAAAAATAAATTGTTTAGCTAATTTTACTAGAGTATTCCTCTTCTTTCAGTTTCAGATCTAAAAATGTAAAGTCTTTCTTTTTCTAAATTACTACAGCTTGTATAACTCTTATTACTGTAAGCAAAAGACGCTTAGAACTTGAAAATCGCGAAAATTCTATTATACTAGTATCATGAAATGAAAAGAAGGTTATCAATTTCATCTTTTCTTTCTCATTTTCACTAATCTTACTGTTAGTTAAGGTAAGAATTTGTTTTGGCCATTGCGATTTTTAATCGCGTCAAAACGAAGGGCCTGCAAGCCATATACTTCCCCTTTCCAACGCTTCAGGAATGAACCGTGTGCTATCGTCAGCGGGGTTTAATTTTGACGGGACCCAACGCCATTCCAAAATCGTAGAGATCTTTTGGATTATCCTTAAAAGACTAGCTACGTAAGTCTTATACTCTCGCGGATCTTTTTTAATCCAATACAGCACTGTTTTCGAATCAGACCAAAATATTTTATCAGAAATTTTAAGCTCGAGCCCTGTTTCAATGAATTTCGCCAATTTACAAGCGAGTACTGCAGCTTGTAATTCAAGTTTTGGAATCAAAATGAGTTTCATTAGAGTTACACGACTTCTCGCAGCGATTATTGATGTATGAAACGAATTATTGGATAATTTAAAACTCCAATAACTAACAGCCGCACAAGCTCGTGAGCTTGCAGCACAAAAGGTATGTAATTTGGACATGATTATTTTTAAACCTAGAGGCCTATAACAACGATTCATTCGACAAAGCTCTAATTTTTCAAACGCGTGTATCCAAATTTGCCATTTAAAAAGTTTGTTTTCTTGAAGAGTATCGTCTCACTTAATTTTACTAGCCCAAACTTCTTGCATTAATTTTCGCCACTTAGAAGAAAATGGTTTTACAAATCCAAACGGTTTAAAAAGAAACATGATAGCTCTTAAAAACTCGCGTTTTGTAGGAACTTTGTTTATATCGAATAGAAAATCTTTGTTGCTATTAATCTTAAAAAAAAGTTCATCGGAATCGCCCATCCATTGTAAGCCTTAAAACTTTTCATTTACTTTTTCACCTGAATTTAACGATATTTGAGATTTTAAGATTGTTGTTTCATTTTTTTCGAACGAAAAATTACTCGCCCAGCTATGCATTTCCCAGTTAGCCGCAGAGTTAATTTTTAAAACTTGACGCGTGCGTTCAGATGCTTCTTCGATAGAATCACAAGAATAAAGATAATCATCCATATATGTGTTGTTAATAATACTATTAGCTGCCGCGGGGTATTTTTCCAAGAATTTTTTTGCATTCAAATTTTGAATATAAAGAGCTGAACTTGGGGAAGATCTTGGTCCAAAAAGTAAAGAGTTCATTACAAATTCTTGCGGTTCAATTGATCGATTGCTACCTCGCCACAAGAACCGTTAAGCATTGCGATCCTTAGGTCTTATTTTGATTTTGAGAAACATATCTCGTAAATGGGCTTTGATCGCGAAAGGTCGTTGTCTAAATCACACTAATACACCCAGTAAATTTTTTAATAAGTCTGGTCCCGTAAGGAGCAAGTCATTACAGCTTGTTCCATTTGTTATTGCAGCTGCATTAAAAACGAGGCGAGCTTTACCGGTTTATTTATATTTTGCACCCCAAAATGTGGTAAAAACCATAACCTTTTCAAGAGGAGGTTAACACTAGCTATTTCAGCAAAATTATTTTTTAATAAACGGTCCATTTCTTTATAATATAAATCCGAGTATGTCGCGTCTCTATCAAGTCTTCTTTCGAGAACTTTGAGTCGGTGAAAAGCAGTTGTACGTCCGTCAGTGTTTAAGATAAGATCGGGTTTCCACAGTAGGCCAATTTGCCATTTGTTATCTTTATATTGACTTGTCCTGGAGAAAATTTCTAACGCACGTTCGTTATTAGATTTAATTACCGTATCCTTTTTATCGTTATCTATAAAATCGCTTTGATTTGTTTATTTAGCTCATCGTTAAAATCGCAAGATTTATTTTGATTTTTGATTTTAATGCGTTAACGGGTCCAACGTAGTGAGCGTAATTTGAAGAAAATTGACCGTGAATAGACCAGCCTAAAAGAGAGCAAGATACTATAAGCGTTTTTTCCTTTAGTATTAAGAATTCTCGCGTTATTATAAGATCTATTTGATCATGCCGGATCAATGATTCGGAAATTCCTAAGAGGGGTTGTAGTACAATTTTTTTTTTTAACACAATATTTAACTAGTCTAACACTTAACCGTTGCTTGGTAAGCGCAAGGTTGTCTATGATTAACACATTTTCTAATGAATAGAAAGAAGAATCAGATTTTAACTGAAGGTTTGTTTTTCTCTTTGATACAGAAATTGCTTTGGATCCCCCTATTCTTTTCAGGGCGACATTGATATTCGTACTTTCCAGACAAATTTTATTTACAATCTCTGAACTTATTGTGGACGTGAAACCTTTATCAAGTAAGGCTAAAATTTCTTTTGACAAATTTATACCGATTAATATTAAAGGTACAATTTTTTAGTATACACCTGAATCTAGTCATATCTCTTGAGAGGATATTTCGAATGTGTCAGCCTTAGATTAAGAATTTTTCGAATAATTATTAGTTTTAGTATCTCTTTGCCGGTTTTCACGATTTTAAGATTCCGCATCAGAGAGGTGTAACAACAGATGGGGTCTACGATTACATTGTTCACATTTGTCATTTTTACTAGACATTTAATTATAACCTCTTGACAATCAAAGAAAACACAATTTATTTACTCGCGCTACCTTCCATCGTTGCATAACATAAGTTTGGTGAGCTTCGCTCATTAACAGACGGAGGCCACAATTTGTTTGTTGGTTCAAATTTTGTTATAGTTTTTATTTATGGTTGCTATGACAACGCTTCTATATAAAAAAAAACCTCAAGCGATTCTCGGAAGTCTTGCTCTGTGAGTCAAGTAAAAAGCTCTGTTTGAAATCAATAAACTTTATTAACCTAACGAATTTTATTCTCAATAATTAATTGGTTTTCTATTGGTTCGTTCTGGAACATTTTGGTGCCGATTTAGGATGATCATAATAATGATGATTACACTGATGATGTTTGTTATGATGATGATCAAAATGATGATTATAATGTTAAAGTCGATGGTATTGATGATATTGATAATAATGATGATAATAATAATGATAAATATTATGCTAATAATGATGGTCACGATTACGGTAAAAATAATGATAGTTAGGATAATGATGATAATGCTAATATAAATGACAAAGATAACAAATACCATTTAAAAGATGATGATAATAGTAGTGACCATATGATATCGTGAAATAGCTAAAAATAATAATGATGATTATATTCTGACTACTAAATATGATGATGATATTGATGATGATAATGTTGATGCTTATGATGATAATTATAATGATGATAATAATATAATGATGATAATTTTTGCTATGATGATTCTAGTGACAATACTTATTATAGTTATCATAATGATGACTTTAATAATGATGGTGATGATTATGATGATAATTACGATTATTAAGATGCTGATAATGTTTATGTTGATAATAATGATGCTGGTTATGACGATGTACAAGATTATAATCAAGGATAATGATATTGATTATGATAAGGATTATAATAATAATGATATTGATAGAAATAATGATGAACATGGTGATAATGGTAATGAATACGTTGATAATAATGATATTATTGATGATTATGATGATTATGATGAGGATAGTTATATTGATTATATTGATGATGTGGATGATTATGATAACAATGATGGTTACTTTAATAATGGTGATGATAATGATAATAATTAAGCTGATGATTATCATCATGATTAAAATAATTTAAATGATGATTATAATAATAATAATCGGTATGATTATAGTTATATGAGTAATTTTAATGATAACATTGATGATATTTATAATAATTATTATGATAATAATGATTATGATAATGATTATGTTGATGATGATGATTATATTTATAATGAGGATAATAATAAATACTATGATAGTGATCATAATAATGATGATGATGATGATAATAATAATAATTATGATGCTTCTAATGATGATGATGATCATAATCATGATGATCATAATATTAATAATTATAATAAGGACTTAGTCGCTGCTTATGACAAGAATGATAATGATCGTATCGATAAGTATAATAATGATTATAATAATAGTTTCAAAGATGTTGATAATTATAATGATGATGTTACTGATTGTTTTTATGTTGATAATAAGTATTATGACACTGATAATAGTTATAATACTTTTAATAATGATTTTAATTATAACGATGATAGTGATAATGATGAAAATTACATTGATAATTATAATGATAATAGATATGATTATCATCATAATGATGATGAAGATAATAATGATGATAATTATATTGATGATGATAATGATGATTATAATGATGATAATAATAATTATGATGACAAAATTGATAATAATTTCGATGATTATCGTAACAATAATAATGGTAATGTTAATGATAATGATGATGATGATATTCATGATAATTACAATGAGTAATATGATAATATTGATCATAATAATGTTGATATTGATGATGATGATAAGGATGATGATTATGATGATAATAATGATAATAATGATCACTAACTGATAATGATAATAATAGAGATGGGTATGATCATGATATTAAAAATTATGATAATGATAATGATGATAGTTACAATTATGATGATGAAGATGATCATAATAATGATGAATAGAATAATAAAGTCTATTATGATGATTATTATAATGATGATTATAATATTAAAGTTGATGATATTAATGATAATGATAACAACGATAATGACGATGTTGATAATGATTATGATCAAAGTGGTAGTGATAATAGTAATCATGACGATGATGATACAATCATGACAATTGTAGTATGGAGTTTAGAAAAATGAGTAAGAATCTGTGACTCTATCATTATTGTCTAAGTTTTAAATTGAATGATTTTATCGGCAAATTAGATTTACCGAAAGATAGTTCGGAGCTCTCAGCTTTATTCTGTGAAAAAAAAATCTTCTAGAACCTAATACTAACAAATCTGTGTATCAAAACCGTTACTTCAAATTTTTTACGTTTTTTGTGACGGATTAAGATATATCATAAGTTTTTTTTTTTATTTGAAGGGTCTTATAAATCAGCTAAAAGAGAATTTGTAAAAAGCTTGTAATTGGGGTCATTTTATAGGCTTTTCGAAATGAAGTACAA
>JAPYYV010000972.1:0-29580 GCA_030522625.1 Copidosoma aretas
CAGATCGACTGGATTCCGACATAGTATGTATGTAAGCATATTCGGCATTTTCAGCTGTTTGCGACGTAGCACGCATGGTGGCACTACCGGGCTTCCGTACAAAAGTGGTACTACCTATAGATATAAACACTCCAATAATTCCATAACAGGCATATGAGCCAACCCAATTAAATTAACATGAGATGAAAATTACCTACAGCGAAAGAGCGAAAGCTGAAACACGTGCAGTCGTGCAGACTGCAGTGTCAGTACACTCGACCATCAGCCAGACGATTTGACGACGCGCCAGAAAAATCGAGATCGACCGAGACTCGAGTGAGTCACCGACAACGTTCGCGCGCTTAATTTTCCGTCCCTTTTATTTCTTAGTTTTTTGTTAATTTTATTTGAACTCAAACACCTAAATAGATGCCGTCAAAGATAAAACGATAGTGGATTGTATCCTCTATTAATCTCTAAGAATGGAAGCGAGCAAGCGGCTTGATAAAACACGGAGCGAAGGTATACTATGCATGTGTATAACCCAACTCCATTCAAAACAAAGCAACTATAAGAGTGTATAATACAATTGCAACAATACAAAAAACTCTCGATTGCATTTTCTGGATGAATCGCATGATTTTTTTTTATCGTTAATTGATCTTTTGTTCGATAGACAACGGCAAAGAAGACCGGGAAAAGACGGCTGCGATGTTGAAAAACATACCGGTGCTGGACGATCTTTTCACGATACACTCGAAAATCGGCGAGGGCAGCTTCAGCACCGTATTCCTTGGCTTCAGAAAAAACCAGAACGGCAGAGGCAGAAAAAAATACGCCATCAAGTATCTTGTGCCAACCTGTCATCCCAACAGAATCGAGCGCGAGCTCCAGTGCCTCAAGGATATCGGGTTATTTGATTGTTATTTATTTTACAGTTTTTAATTGCTGATGCTCCAATGATGATTACGATTTTCAATCTTTTTTTTAACATCGATTTGATTTAATTAAATGTCCTACCTTTCATCGTGTTGTAGACATTTTTTGCTGACTCAATTGTCTTCTTAGACTTCCAATAGTAAGTTTATCATTTTTAAGTGGTATGGTCTAATTTTTTCAGAGGTCAGGATCACGTAGCTGGATTAGAGCTCTGTTTGCGTAGTGGGGGATGCATCGTTTTCATTATGCCCTACATAGGACACGATGAATTTTCTGTAAGTTGACTATAAACATACATGAGAATAATTGTCTTACAAGAATGTTGATTTTCAGAATTATGTACACAAAATGGACACAGTTGAGCTTAGAGAATACATGAGAGCTTTGCTGACAGCCTTATGCAGAGTGCACAGTTTTAAAATCATTCATAGGGATATTAAGCCAAGTAATTTTTTGTACAACAGGATAAAAAAAAAGTAATGATTATCGTTCATCATTTACAATCGTTGAATAACCAATTATTGATTTGTATTTCATTTTTGTGCAGGTATTTATTGGTGGATTTTGGATTATCTCAAAAATATGTTCCTTCTCAGCCTAGCGTACAAAACACGACAAAAACTTCTCAAATTTGTTTCTCAGCAGTTAAAAAGAGAAAAGTAGATGAAGTAAGTTAAAAACATTTGCATACCTCCAAGTCTATGGATGTAATTCAATTTTTATGTTTGATTAGAATAAAATTAATACAACCCTGAAGAGTACAAACAGTGCAACAGTTCAAAAGTGTTATTGTTTTGGTAAGCCACAAGTGTGTTCAATTTGTTTGGTGAGACCAACTCAGACAGCGCCACGAGCTGGAACTCCCGGTTACAGGCCTCCGGAAGTATTGTTGAAATACCCAGCTCAAACACCGGGTGAGTGCGAGAGATTTTTCATCATACGTATATATTTAGTATTTGTATCAACCAAATGACTGTGTGAATAAAAAATTGCAGCAATCGACGTCTGGGCTAGCGGCGTTATTATGCTGTGTATGATGAGCGAGACGCATCCTTTTTTTCGCGCTCCTGATGATACAACAGCTTTGGCGGAAATCGTGTCGGTTTTTGGCTCGACCGCGATGCAACTTTCCGCAAAGAAACTCGGAAAAAAATTAATGCTCGGTTCTCAAATTCCAGAAACCGATCTCGCCACGCTTTGTCTCAAGCTTCAAGAACGCAACAGGGCGAAACAGCCCATCTCTGAAAGAGTTTACAAAGTAATTTTGATCAATCGTACCCATTCGTTTGGTTTTTATTTCGTTGGTTGGTTCTATCAGAACTTTTCACGTTTTTCAGAACTATCCACGTGAAGCTTTTGAGCTACTCGAAAGGTTACTAGATATCAACTTCAAAACTAGAATCACTGCTGAGGAAGCGCTACTTCATCCATTTTTAAATCGATAAGTTGGTGATAATAAGGAAGAAAAAACGAGAAAATTAAATTTGTATACACTTTTATTAAAAATAAGCTATATATATTTTTTAATGTTTTAGACAATCTGTATAAGTGCCGAAAAACGTCTAACGAGATAATGTAAATAACAATAGTTAGTAAGTACAAGTTATATATTTTTAAATAAGATCTTATAAATACATTTATTTAAAAAACCTAAATGCAGTCTTTTCTACGAACTTTTAAGGCACAAGTATGAGTATCTATATAGTCAACACTGACTAGGAAGAACAATTTATACGTTTTGGATTTCCAAAAACAAATCGTCAAAGTATATTAAAAAAAAAAAAAATTTGAATAATTTAAAAATCTCGAGCAAAGGAATTCATTCCAAAATCAAATCAACAATAAACGGTCTATTGGAGATCCAAAACATGAACAATAAAATTGTTTTCAATTATCAACAAGTACACGCTTGTACAAGGCTTTTTCCACAGACTCACTCCTCCTCCAGCTCAACATCATTGGACTTCAACAACTCGTACTCAACGGCGCTCTTCAACGCGCTGCTCAGCAGCTTCTTGCTTTTCTCGTGCTCCGGCAGCGGACTCTTGACCAGCGCCTGCATGATCTCCGTGAGATTGGTTTCGATGAGCTTCGCGGCAACCTCCTTGCCCGACTTAATCATATTGTTGACGATGTACGCCCCCCGGTACTGCAAAGCCTCCTTAGGACTGGACAGCAGGTACCTCAACGAATCGAGCCAGTCTTTGGCGTCGAAAATTTTGTTGCACGCGACTTTACTGACCGAAGTCAGCATCGATAGGGCACCAGCGGCCGCCGACGACGTCTCCTCGTCCTCGCTCATTGACAGAATGACAAGATACTTGACCCGGTCGTTGTCGCCCTCGTAGTACTCTATCGTCTCGTCGCACATAATGAGATTGTTAACTAGCTGCGTCGCAGCGCGCACCAGCATGTCGTGGTCCTCGTACATATAATTCTCGACCTTCAGGAAGCAGCCCTCCTTGAGCATCCGCTTGCGCAGGTTGTCACTGACGCCCGCCAGATTGCACAGTGCCATCAGGGCCTCGAAGTTCTCGAGCGCGCTACAGTCAGGGTGCAGTAGGTCGATCAGGGGCCGGATCACCTCGTACATCCTCTGCCCGGGGAAGGCGACCTGGGGGTCTATGGTGATGCCAAGGCGGGCGAGAGCCTGGGCGGCCTGCTTCTTACCCTTGTCTGTGCTGTCGAGGGCCAGAGGCACGAGGGCCTTGGCACCGCCCTGCTGGACTATCATGCCCCGGACCTCGACCACGCTGCACAAGGCGTTGAATACCCGGGCTATGAGCTCCCGGCTATTTTTGCTATCGGTCTTGGACAGGGCCACCAGGGCGGTGGTCACGCCTTCCTTGGCGAGGCCGGTGAGCCGCTTGTTGAGGAAGTCCGGGTCGTCGAGCTCCGACTCCTCTGGTATGTGGTGCTTGGCGAACTTGGCGAGCTCTACCATCTCGGGGATGATCTCCTGCTTGTCGTAGGCGTTGCAGAGGTTCACGAGGGTCGTCACAACCCCGTACACGACGGACTTGTCCCCGGTCTTGGCGATCTCGATCATTGAGCGGATCGCGTCCTTGTCCTCGATCAGCTTCTCCTTGACCTCGGCGTCGAAGGTCAGGTAGGAGAGGCCCTCGATGGCCCACTTTCTCATGTCCTTGTCCTTTTTCGGGTTGATCAGGAACCTGCGGCACGCCTCGGCGAGCTTTTTCGACGCCCCGTCGGCGAACGGGCGGATGGAGGCGTCGGTGCCGCTGGAGCTGCTGAGCTTGCAGAGGCCGACGAGGGCGCGGACTCGGATGGCGTCGTCCTTCGTCTGGTACAGCTTCTTCAGGATGTTTACGCCCTGGTTCATTATGCTGGTCGCCTTGTCCTTCTTCGAGGCTGCTGCGATGATGCACTCGCACGCGACCTTTTGCTGCAGCACGTCGTCCGTGTTAGCCATCACGAGAATCATCTGCAGAATACCATCCCTCGCTATTATGCCGTTTCCAACGTCCAGGGGTCCCAGTAGCAGCGTCGTGATTGCCACGATCACTCGCACCTGTTGGTATGAAACAGACTCGTGAAAAAGTCGAATTTGTACATTTTTCCAAGGGTTTCGAAATTTTTTACAATTAATCCAACGTACCTTTGACTCAATCTCGGGATCGAGTAATTTTTCTTTGATGTACTCGTCGATAGCCGCGGTGAATTTCTCCTTTGCCGCGTCGTAGTACATGTTCTCGTAAATCCGAGCCAAGCACACACTGGTGATGGTTCTCGTGGATGCTGTGACATTCATCGACGACTCGTATTTGTACTCTTCGAGCTCACTGGCGACTTCCATCAGTCTTTGCAAGCCCCGCTTTTCAATAAGACTCTCGGCCCAATTGAAGGTGTCGTGGTGAACGTTTCTCATGATTAACTCGATAACAGCATCTCGGCCTTCACCAGTGAACGTGCGATTCGTGGTTGAGAACAGGAGACAAGTTAGGATCGTGTCGATTTCCTTCTTGTATTTCTCACACATATCCTTGTTTGGTTTTGACTCTGGTTTTGTGGTCAAACCACTGTAGCTGTTCAGTACAGTCTGCAAGCACGAAAAAATCGTCAACCCTGTGTGACTAAGATAAAAATTTGAATGCAAATGTCGTACCTGTATGCAGTATTGGCCTGCATTAACTCTATCTTCATTTTTACTGTTAATCACGTCCAAGAACCAAGGAATGCCTATGTCTTTCAACATTTTATCAGTTCTGTCGGCACAGTCCTTGCACAATTCTGCCAGTATGCGAATTGCTGCAATTATGATGTCCTCATTTTTCTCTGACTTTAAAAGATTATGGATCTTCATTGATATTCCTTGTTTGAACATGAGTTCAGCTCCAGCTCTCTCTTTGGCTAGAACTAGCAAGTTGTTCATTGCTGTTTCTCTTTTTTCTCTGTCAATATTCATGTCAAAGGCCAGTTCAAACATTCGTGACACCTGGAACACATCAATGTGTTAGTTAAACATCGAATTTTATTTATGTTGAAGATTCTGATGGATGTTTAAAAAAAATTATGCTGTACTTTACCTTACTGGCAGTATTGGAGTTTTCTGTCAATCTCTTTTGAGTAATTTCATGCAGTCTAGCAACAGTCTGCTGAATAACTTTATTGTTAGGTTCAGCTTGTACTACAGCTCTGGCGTCACGGTAAGCCTCTTCAAACCTTTCCACAGCCTCTAATGCCTGACACCTCCTGAACAGGGCTTTTGGGTCATTTGGTGAAATTTTCAAAGCCTCGTCGCAATCTTTGATAACGTTGTCGTATTCTTTCTGCTTCAAATACACTGCAGCTCTATTCTTCAAATAGACTACCTTGTCAAAGCTATCTTCCTCTGTAAGTTTCAAAGCCTTTGTGTAAGACATCAGTGCCTTTTCGTACAGTCCATCTTTGAATTCTGCATTTCCCTTTTCTTTCCACTCCTGTGCTGTCAATTTAGTCTTGGTCATTTTGAAATGATTTATATCCCCTGATCTGAAAAAAAAATCCTGATTTAGTGATCTTCTTTATCGTCAATATCATAAAATGAATTGAATATTCCAAATTGCTGCAAAAACATTAAATAAGTAGCAATCAATAAGTGACTCTATTTAGTAATGCATAACCATAATGTATGGTTGAAAAGCTCAATACCAATATCCATCTTACCTGGGTAAAGATAAGACACAATTCTTTCAGAACTCAAGTACTATGATAAGCAGTACACAAATAAAAAATACTGAACAATATCAAATAACACAATCAATATACTGACAAGAAATGTTTGTAAAAGAGCTTGTTAATTTACGTACTTTGTGCTGCTCCGAAATCTCGGCTTGTACTGAAGCTCCTCGAGCAGCAGTCGACCAATAAAAAGGTTTCATAAGAGAGATCCAGATGCCACGAGAATCTTCCTCTCGGCCCAGGGTTTATTTTAAGAGCAACAGCTTAGTTATAGGTAGATGTACACGAAAGATTTAGCGGTGTTTTCTCTCTCACAAGAGGCTTGATACTAGCTATACTTATCTCATCAGCAAAAATAGCTAAAAAAAAAAAACACAGCACTAGTGAAAGGTTTTTCTGAAAATAGATTTATTGATTAGAAGGAGACTTGACCAGTACTCATCAGGGCGTCTTTTTTTTTAAACGAGGCCGAACTTTAGATGGTTGAATTTTTGTACCCTATACTTACATTTTCTCTTTCCTTTCTTTCATCTCCTCTCCTTTCCATGCGGATCTGACACACAAACACACACACACACATACTCTGCAGAGTAGCGATATATGAATCATTTGAGATTCGCGTGACTTTTTGGGCATTATTACTTAATTCGGTATTGCAATTAAAAAAAAAAAAGAAATGGACTTGCAAAACGTTAGAAATAAAAGAATAAAGTAAGAAATAAAATGATATATAGATAAACTAGGTATATAAACATCGCGAGGTTGATTGGGCAAACAACAAATGGTAATAAAAACCGATCAGCTTAAAAACTCATTCTACGCGAAAACGCATTTGTCGTCAAGCACTGTAGTATTATATTGCTAGCATGATTTTAATTCAATTGTAAAAAAGCAAAGTTGCATAAGGTATTTTTCGCGATTTTTCAGGTACTCTCTTTAAGCTGTACTCTCTTTATGTTGTACTTTGGTCCCCATGATTCCGATGTGATTAAAAATAATATTTTCTCAGTAATAAATATATTGTATATACTTAATAAGGGTACAAAATTCAATAAATAGTCGATTACACAATCTAAAAAAAGTTTAAATATCTGTCAAGTAAAAACTCACGAACAAAGAGTTGACCATTCGTAAAATATTGCAAATAACTGCATGCAATTGATCCTAAAACTAACACAAAACATATATTATACATTCGCAAACAAAAACTCTTCAAAGAAACTATTTCTTATTTTTCGCAAAAAATTCCTCCGTCAGGTTTAAAAATCCCTTTTGGAACTGCAGTCGCGAAAATTGCTCGGCCGTCCTTCTGGCTGCCTTTCTCATGCTCCGTTGTGCCGAAGCTACCAGTTCCAGAGCCTCCGATAGTGCTTCAGCGTACTCATCCACTGTCTTGGCCAGATATCCGTTGGTCGAGTCTTCGTCGATGTTTATCAACTCGTTTCTCGCAGCACCAGAGTTGTGAACTATCATTATCTGTCCGGTAGCTAGACCAGCAATGATATCCGAGCCAAAGTAATCGTCTGCCTTGGCATAGATGCCGTACGATGCTTTTATCAGTTCCTCTTCTAAATGCGCAGAGTGTACATTCTGTGGGTAAATTTTAACGTTGTCTTCCAATTCGAGCTCTTTTATTGTGTCCTTCAAACTTTTGAGATACTCCTCATCCGGCTCTGTACTCAAATTTATTAAAACTAAACACATTTCTTTTTTGACACTATTGTGAATTTTATTTTTTACTTTGCGGAGGACTTGGAGTATCAAATTGTGATTGTTTTCAGGCTTGAATTCACTTGCATTTATGATTCGAGAGTCAATTTTCCTCTCCCAGCTGAGGTCAACCTTTGCCATTAATTTTTCCAAACCAATAGGTGGATAAACAATGTGGATTTTTTGCGGACATTTCCAAATGGCTTCAATATTATCTTCAGTGTAGGTAGAATTCACCATTATTGTGTCCGCAAATCCGCCTGTCCAGCCATACAAATGTGCAATACCTGAAAAAGTAAATGTTTTTTATAGAAAATTTGTATATAAGTTAAGTATAATGACCGGTTAAATCAAATGTAAAATACCTTTACTAATACCAAGAGCAGTAGGTGACCTTCTAGTTATCATGTACTGATCATTGTTTAAAACGACATGTCTAGTTTTTAATTTTTCCACTGTTACCATTGGGTTGTGAATATAATTTACAACTTTGCAACGGCCAACTGTTTTGAATATATAATTAACAAACCCATAGCCCATAGTATCAATCATGATGTGTGGCTTGAGAAGTGAAAGGGCTTCACTGGCCACCAAAATTGATCCCAAGTATGCAAATTTCTTAATCCACTTTGTTTGACGTAGATGGATAAATTTTATGTTAGGCTGTAACTTGATGTCAAACTCGGAATCCACCCTTTCCAGAATTTCTGTTGATTTTACATTCACGTCTCCAGTGTAAACAACTATAAGAGCATTATTATATTCAACCTGAATTGCTCTGACTGCGGACCACAGAATGTTTTCTTGAGGTGTACAGGCATTGCAATTGGGATGGAAGAATCCAACTGTGATATCTTTTTTGCCTTTTTTTGGCACATACTTCCTGCTCAATCTTATTATTATGTTTCTGAATAACAGAGGACATAGTAAGATCAAAAATATAAAAATTGTTTTAAAAAACGCATATCTTTCGCGCACCCAGTAAATAAATCTTTTAAATACTCCGGCCATGATTCACAAAATACTTTGGATCTATTTTATATTAAATCATTATTGGATCGAGTCAATAACCCTTTCAGTTTCCTTGTTGCACCCTAAGTTTCTTTATGAAGATCAGTTTTGATACAAAAATGACTAATGTCATAAATTTCTTATTCATAATATTATATCAACCACAAGTCTGTAGTTATTTTATAATTGTATATTTAGATTATTTTCAAAGTATATTACTATTTGTAATTTATGTTCATAACAGTAAAAAATAGTAAAACAATCTTTCATTTACATTTTTCATTTGTAAAATATACAGCGGAATATTCAGTCAATTATTATAAACCTGTTTTTGTTCAAAATAATGAATTTCACCAAATACTTTTTTGTTCCACACACTCGAATACACTCAGCACTTCACTTTTCACTCATAAACTTGTAAACGAAACGCAAGTAGTAAATCGATCCATAATCAAAATATATTGTTTTTTTTTACCGCCGCTATAAATACATAATTTGCAGAGAACGATGTTTTTTACAGAACGGAGCCGGCATTATAAGCATTATTAACGCCGTGACATGTACATACTTATTGTTTTTTAACAAAAAAATTAATGCGTCGGAGACGTAAGATACTCACCTTGTACGTAGTATACTAGAACTCCGTTGGTATATATTACACGAACAGTTAAAAAAAAAGCATACGTAAACAAACGCACTGTAACCTCAAGTTCGTCATATTATTTTTGTCGAAACATGTGTGCATGTGTAAAAAAGGTAATATTTTTTCTAATAAAGTTTGATCACAACGTTTTGATAACGTTTATGGAATTTAGAATTTTTATTATCTTCTACGTATCTAACTGGAAAAAAAATTGTTTGTTCAGAACAGATTTTGTTTGTGCACTATTCATGAGTAAAAAACAAGTTTTTTTGTCAACAATGAGTTTGATAACATTTAAGTCATGATTATTTGTTTCTATTTTTCTCACACGTTTTCATGTTTTTCTTTGAAGATTAAAAATCTAGTGCTGACGAAAATACCGAAGATTTCATGACAATAGAACACACGAGCACAAGTTTTTATGGTGTTGATCATGAATTCAAAAAAGATGATTCCCATTATGACCAAAGAAAACAGAGCCCTCATCAAAGTCATGGATAGACCGACATTTATTTTGAAAACCAGAGAGGGCGAGAACAGAGCTGTATCTCCCAATCACAGGAATGGGAATAAGTATGAAGCACAGAGTACCTATTTAATCAGTTTCTTGAATGATGGATAAAAACACCAACTTTAATTTTCAGGAAAGAAACTGACTCTCATTCGAGTCTATTAACAAAACCAATTGAAAGTTTGTTGATTTTTAACTGGAAGTATGGTTCTTACATCAGTATGTTGACTCATGTGTTTTAATTTCCAGCACGTCCAGTACTGACACCATGTCCAGAACTGACTGGTTGCATAAAATTTATGGATGAAAATATGCAACTATGCGATAGTCCACTTGAGTATTTGCAAGACCAGCAAGATTTCTTAGTAGTTGGCTGTGTAGGTCTTCAAGGGGTTGGTAAATCAACAATCATGTCCTACCTGACGTCAAGTTACATGTAGAGATTCAAATTATTTTATTTACCTCAACAGTTAAGCTCTTGATCTGCTTATTTTGTATGATGAATATTTCAGGCCTGATATTTTTCCTGCACAAGGTTTATCACATCATGAAAACAGTATCAATTGTACAAATGGTATAGACTTTTATGTCACAAAGAACAGAGTCATTTATTTGGACACCCAACCAATTTTATCGGGATCAATGATTGATTACTCAAACTTTGATCAGAAAAAAAATTCAACAGATTTCGTTGGCAATGAATCAAATTTAGAACTACAGTCTTTGCAATTTTTAGCATTTTTGTATTCAGTATGCCATGTTATTATTTTTGTTCAAGACTGGTTTGTCGATCCCAATTTATTAAGGTACTACAAAACAACAAAACCTTTTTTTACTACAATAATTCAAGTGTTTCATTAATATTTACAGATTCCTCCAAGCGGCAGAGATGTTAAAACCTTCTTCGACTACTACTATGGACCAGGATTATGTAGAGTACTACCCACACATATTATTTTTGCATAACAAAGCAGAAGTACAAGATTTTATGCCAGTTAACATAGAAATGATGAAGGTGAGTCATGAAACTACTTTAGAGTTTGTCATGATGAGCCTTCTTGTAAAATTGATTTTTAATTTTTAGGATTTTTATAACAAAACCTTTTCGTCCTCTAAATTACAAACTCACAGCGGTCTCGATATGAATTCTTGTTTTGTAGATAATCAGCTGAACCTATTTCTCTTTCCTCTCGTTTCAAAAAACAGTAAGATCAAGCAGTACTAAAATTACATGACGCAATTATTAAAGTTAAAATTAAAAATAACTTGATTGCAGGTAAATCAAGGTTTGTTGAAGATGAAAATAAATTGACGGATCAGTTGAAGAGAAAAATACATGGTGTTACAAGGAATGCAATGACCCCTTCGAATTTGACTGAAAGGAATTGGTAAGTTTCACTTTTTGTTTGTTGCACAGAGCAATTATTAGCTTTATAAATTAATAAGTGTCATATTAGAAAGATAAAAATTATTTATAGGTATCACTATGTTTCTAAAGTTTCGGAAGCTATAAAAAAAAGTCATCTTTCTTCTGAATATGGCAGACTAATGCCCTGAATTGGATGAAAATTTTCTTTTTTGAAGAAGATTATATGAACACATGGCACGTAAGTTTATTTTCCTATTTATAATCAAGTGCATTTTGTAAGTAGAGGTCAAATTTTACTAATAGTACTTTATTGGAAATGTTAATAGTTTACACAGTCGCATAGTAACAAAAATAAATCGAATAATTTATATAAAAAATTAAATTATTTCGTCAATCGAACTATAGTTACAGGGCAGTTCTAAGAATAATCTTCATCATCACTATCGCCATTTAATATAGTTGATGGAATTTGTGCAACAGCTTGCAGTTGTTGCCATTCTATCTGTTCAGCAACAGCTTGTTCTTCCCTGGCTTTTGCGAAAAGCTCCTGCTGCTGTCTTAATAATTCTTCTTCCGGTATACCTAGATTTTCTAGCCTAGTACTTTGCCGTCTTCGCTTAGCAGCAACAGCCTTGCAATCTCTGAGTACAGCCTCAGCTTCAGAACGATAGTCACTAAAGCCTAATTTTTCGAGAGCCTGAAGAACGTGTTCGGCATTGATCGTTTTTTTTTGTTGCTGATTGCAGATGTCATTTGCCTCAGATGACAGTAGGTGGATGAACTCGGTGCAGCAATTCAGGATGAGCTCGCGGGACTCATTGGCGACACGGACGTGAGGCACGATTTCCTTGATCATTTTGTTGATGGAGGCCCGCGGCAAAGTCAGCTCATCATCCTCGGTAGGCGACATTCTAGCCGAGGCCATTTGTAAAACTGCAATCCGAGTGAAAATAAGGCTAAGAAGCTGTAGACTTTATAAGATTATGTTTCTTAATTGTCAATGTACATTCACCGAGAACAGTTTTTTTTTTGTTTTTAAATTGTTTTTGAGTATTAAGTAACTTTGATAGTTGACTTCTATCATTTCCTCTATGATTATGCATAATTTAAATAGAATTTCGATATCAAAATTTAAATAAAATTTTTGATGACTCAATTAAATGAAGTTCATTCTGTAAATTTTATCACGATATTGAACTGGTAGTAGTTCACAAGTTTTAATTTGAATTGTTGTACACACTTTAATTCGTTTATAGTTTAAACAAGAGCATTCTGAGTTATGTAGCAACTTTGGTAAAAGGCATTAATATAGGAATAAAAAGCAATTTAAAAAGTGACTAACTATTGTTTCAAATCCAACTAATATTTTTGTTTCCATTTCCTTAAATATTTTACATCATGATAAATCATAATTATATCAATTTCACCAAAATTGTATGAGCAATAATTTTGTCCTTAAATAAAAAAACTCAGAGGTAAATTAAACACAGTCTTTTTCTTTGTTTACTTTTATTCGCAGAACAAAATATTTATTGTTCAGATTATTGACGATCACGGACTTTGTTTTTATTATGAACAGCAAAAATTTTTCCAAGTTGTGTACAAACTACGTAAGAGATTAAACTAAAATAAACATTAAAAATACAGCATTAAAATGCCATGTCGAATATTTATATAATTGATTTGTAAATGACATATCAATGTAAATCTGGTACACAGGTGTTTGACAACAAAAGCCACTTGACAATTGCATGGATTTGCTTACCAAGGTTAGAAAAACAATGAATAAATTACTTCAAAGTGTGTATAAGTATGTACCTATGTACTCACCAGCGATGAACTAAGTCGCAGCTGTTCAGGGCTCACGTAATTCACTGACGAAAACACAACAATCACCAACCATCAAATGTATTGTTTATATTATTCTTTCGTATCTGTTGAAGAAGAATGAATGTTATTAAATAACAACTTTTCAAAGTCTACTTACTCAAGAGAATGCAGTACCCAGAAACGCTACTTTTTGCTGTTTAAGTTGCTCAGACTTCAGAAAGTATGTTGATTTATAAGGTGTATAGTGTCAAGGTGCAATTGCGAAATAAATTAATAATTTATGTCACAATTTCGTGCTCGCATGGTCACTACTTGGTCAGTTTGATATTAAAAAAAAAAATGTATGTACATATTTAGATATGCATGCTAACTTTCTTACCATCGGAGTAGCTAGAAAGCGTTCGAAAATTAAAAAATTTTCAGTTGGCTCGAGTTGAGATTCTGATATGGGAGATTTTAGTTTTGGGAACAAAATTAACACTTTTTTTGGGCTTTTCGTTAATATTTCTCAATCTAGTATCAAAGAATTCATATTCCGTGACTAACAAACGCACTACATCATCCAAATTGCGAGGGTGCAAATTCCCGCAGTTTTCGATCGGACTAATCAGACAAAGCCTGCACGGACCTGTCCGCGAATGAAAATCCTTTTCCCCCCCAACGGCCGAACGGCGCTGACTATTCAAACGTCCCATCTTCCCTGACCGCATTTGGAGGTAAAGTATTAACATTTATTGTTATTTAATACTTACTTTGTCGCGCCTTGAATGCATGTGAACGAAATTCGTAGCGCAAAAGTCGAAATCTCGGCTCGAACGGACGCAGACCCAGCGTGAAAAATTTTCGCTCCGTGTAACGGTCGCCCGCCGCAAAAAGCTTTTTCACTTCCAGCGTCCCAACGTTGCGCTATCTTTTTTCGGTGAATCTAAAAGTCATTTGCCCAACTATGAACATTTATGTTGTTAATTCGGGTCAACAATGATGTGCACGGCGAATCTGAGTGCGGTTATCCGAATCGGAGTCGGGGGAGGGGTTAAGTACTTTCAACGTCCCAACCGTTGCGGTGAGTCGACGTGATCTTTTTTCTGTGATTCTCCGTCGTCTCCGAGGTGAGGCTCAATGAAGGTTTTCACCCAACTGCGCCCGTTTATGTTGATGATTGGATATAACAAATTGATGCCCTTAATGAATATGGGTGCGGTTATCCAAAATCGGAGTTGGGGATTCATCAACATTCCACACCGCGCACAGCGGCATCGGCAGGGAGAAAAGGTGAAAAAGAGTACCTGACGGAACAAAGGGCATCAAGTCCATCGTTCATGATCGTTCACTACCACCAACATGGGTAAAGATAAGAAATACGATTAACCATGTTGATTTGGTGTGAAAAGTAATGTTTGCGATGAATTTAAGAGCAGTTGGCCAATTCGGAGTCGACTCGGGGATGCATCCACACATTTCAGCGGCATTGGCGTAGAAAAAAACGGAGTCGGCAAAGGCAGGACGTTTTTCAACCCTACCATGGAGCAAGTGAGTAAAAAATAAAGCAATTTCAAGCTATGTGATTAACTTCAATTTTATTTCACTACAAACGAAGCCTACCTTGTCTCGTTTGGCGTTATTGTATAAGATTTTGTGTTCTTTAGCAATAAATAATGTAAATTAACAGGAGTACTTACAGTATGTACATTATCTCTATATAGTTTACGAACTTTTCTTCGACATAGTTCATTTACGAGTTAATACATTTAAAAGTTGATTAAATTTCATTCATGATTAATTGAATGTTTGCGTTAACAAATAACGTTAATTATCAATCGATGACGAAACAACTCTTGCACTGGTTAAAAAATACTAAAAATAAAATTTCATCGACAGATGTCATGATTAGTTTTCATGATACAGGGGCAAAGTCAATTTACCTTAGGCGCGCACGACTAGTCGCTCAGGACAGAAAAAAAAAACTTTAAAAAATCAATTACCTTCCGATCCAAGTTTAAAAATCGAAATTTGATTAAATAAATACTTTGTAGGATGGAGTATCTTCAATAGGAATACAAATTGACAATTTATCCATTGAAAAATCCATTACTAAAAAGTTATTGCATCCATGCGTCAATACAAACACTTTGGTACAGCTATACTTACGATAGATGAAGATTTTGAGTATAAGCTGTGAGAGTATAAATTTAATACTTCGGAAAAAGCCTCTTGACTATCTTACCTATATTGTTATATTGCTTTCGCTAAAATTCGTCAGCATATAGTCACCGTTAAACGAAAATACTGCTACGTTAGGCAAAATTAAAATAAATAGATCCTCAGCAGCGATCCCAATGCAATGACCTTTTGTAACGCGTCACATCACAAATAAACCCGAGCGTAAACTCTCGAACGAATAACACTAACTAAAAGATCTCTCTCGTATTCGATGACATAACGGCACCTACGCCTTACATCTCGCGCTTGATGCACTTCATAATATTATCAACGACCTCGCGGCTCGTCGCAGTGCCACCCAAATCCTTGGTCTGAATGCCGGCGTTGATTGTCTTATTGATGGCATTCTGAATGAGTATGGCATGCTGCTTGTGTCCCAGGTGACGCAACATGTCGACAGCAGCATTGAGCATAGCGATGGGATTGGCTATGTTCTTACCGGCTATGCCAGCGCCGGTGTTACGGGTCGCGGGCTCGAAGATCGTGAAGTGGTCACCGTAGTTCTTGCCGGCCAGGAGTCCGGCTCCTCCGAGCAGGCCGCACACTACGTTCGAGACTATAGCACCGTACAGGTTTGTCGTGAGCATTATGTCGAACTGGTGAGGGTTGGCGACGAGCTGCATGCAGGTGTTGTCGATGATCATGTCGTTCAGGGCGATATCCGGGTACTCCTTTCCCACCTGGCGTGAGGTCTCCAAGAACAGGCCGTCCGATAGCTTCATTATGTTAGCCTTGTGGATTGTGGTGATCTGTGATAAAATCGAAGGTTTGTAGGATCAACACTTGAGTACTACCTTTTTTTTCTGAATGAATAAAATTAAAAACTCCTCGGCTCTAATTCTCACCTTCTTTCTTCCATTTCTCCTGGCATATTCAAAGGCATACCGAGCTAGCCTCTCGGAGTTAGACCGGGTAATGACTTTCATGCTTTCGACGACACCGTCGACGCTCTCGTGTTCCAGCATGGCGTACTCACCCTCGGTGTTCTGCCTGACAATGACGAGGTCGATGTTCTTCTGACGGGACGTGACGCCAGGGTACGAGACGCAGTGCAGGGCGTTAACGTACAAGTCCAGCTGATTGCGTAGGGCAACGTTGCGCGAGAGCACGCCCACCTCCTTGCTGCGGGTCTCGATGTTGCCCTTGAGGGCCACGCCATTACGGCGGATCGAGGTGATAGCGTGGTTGAGGTCGTCGTTGTTGTCGGCGTTCGGGTCAATGTAGATCTCCTCGAAGTCAACCGGTACGCCGGCAAATTTGAAGATCTGAAATCGAAGTGGGAGTTGGCATGCACAAAAGTGGGTGGCTATACTTTCTTCATTTCTTTCACTGTATCAAGAAAGACGTTTATCAATTTATTTTCATTCAAGTGCACTAAACGATTAAAAAGCCCTCGAGGTATATTGGATTTATCTGTTGTTTTCGGTTTTTTCATCATACATTTTTTTTATCTCCCTTGTCTCAACTTTTGTATCAATATGGCTATGTTTTGAAACTTTATCACCCAAAGCGGGAGATATACCCGTATATTTCGGTATACACCTTAAAAAATGATTTTCTGGATTACATAATCTTGCATACGTTTTATTTAGAATTTTCATTTGTTGATCTAGTTGTTGTTAGTAGTCTTATTGTGCATCTATTTTTTATTTTAGTACTTCATGGCACTTTTTTACAAACATTAAATTCTAAACATTAAATAAAAATAATAAAAATTTGTTTGATGATTAAAGAGCATTAATTGTTAGTTGGCTCAAAAATCATCACCTATTCGAATTATTACATTGAAGTTTAAGCCCTTATTTAATTGTCAATATTACATCTTTATAATATCAATGCTCCAAATAAATTTTGTAAGTTTGTAATTTGATACCATGTAAGAATGTAGTCATTGCTGATGTAAATGTTAGTATTGTTGTTTGAACTTTAAACCTTATCTGTTTGAGTCATTGATATTCTGCTCAATATCATTTATTTGATATCAAATATTTAATTTATTACTCATTAAATAATTCAATATTTTTTATGCTTCAACTGTATGATTTAACAGTCATCAATCTTTAGTCAATTTATGTGAAAATCATGATTAGATAATTAGTTTTGATTTATTATACTCTAAATTGATATAACAAACAAGATAAATGCTTTTTATTCAATCTACCGGATATTATTGACTTTTTTTTCACCATACATTTATATATGATTCGAAATTTAAATAAACGAAAAATATTTTGAAAAATTTGTGTTGATTAAAAGAGCAAAAGTATCATCAAATTACTTAAAAGGCAGTTAAGAGTAACAGTACCTCTTTCACATAACCCATGAGCTCTGGACCAATACCTGCACCAGGTAATAGAGTAACAGTGTGTCGTCCACCATAGTGGGCTTTTGGTATGGGCATGATTTTTTTAATTGAAGGTTTTTGTTGCTGTAATTCAAATCCAGATATTCCGGATGACACAGATGCTGATGCCCAGCGTACGTGCATCTGTGGTACAGTACATTTTGGTTGAATGTATCTAAGAACACATCTGCTTGCCATTTTTAGAGATCTAAAGAGAGTACAATTAATTAGTTATCAAAAAAATAATTTTATAAATTGCAAGTGTTGTAAAAGAATTTTTACTTGGCAAGGCCTATTTAATTCTATTTTAACAATCACCTATAAGGACCTTGCCAATTCTGCTAGTTCCAGACCTGCCGTAGAAATCTTTGCTTGGTTAAAACTGCTAGGGAGAGCTAGTTATTTTTTATATTTGGTAGAGTAGTTATACATCAGAGCTTTTATGTACAAACACAGCCATTTTTTATCCTCTTGACGCCAAAATTTAAAGTACTTGAATGTAAAAGAACTCAATGAATTAATTTAAAATATTTTATTGTCATCCCGTTGATTCGTGTTAATATGATATTAGAGTAACAACATTGATAATATTTTCGTAATTGACGTAACGAATCGTATTACTTTTGTAACAATATAAAAACCCTTAATTTTATCGTCGTAAAAGTTGCAACGCAAGTTCCTCGTTTGCTTGCAGATTCTCATTTTCAGCTACATCGGATTCTTGCTGTCTCCTTTTCTTTTTACCTTTTACTTCTGCAGCAATTAATTTTCTCTTTGTTGGCCTATAAAGATGAAGTTGTCTCTATTAAGTAAACCCTCCGAAAATTGCATGAATTTTCAAAAGTAATCATAAAATACAATAAAAATCAATTATTTACCTATGCACATATTCCTCGTCACTGTCCAATTCACTAGAATCAGAATTACTTTTTTGTTCATGATCGCCCTGTTCTTGATCATCGCTCTCTTCTTCTTTACTAGACTCTTCATCTTTTCCACTGTCTTCATCAGATCCTTTCTTTTTACCGTAAATTACATCTGGATCAGGCAACCAAGACAAGTCTGGCTCGTCATAACTATCATAATCATCTTCTTCGCTCTCAGAACCTGATGCATTGTACTCTTTAACTTTAGAGCTCTTTTTTTCTTCCTCAGTCTTATTCTGCGCCTTCAGCTTTCGCTTGATTTCTTGTTTTTGTTTTTTCACCTTTTCTTTGTATAGTAACTTGTCATACTTGTCTTCTTCTTGTAAGATTTGTTTTGCCAAGTTAATATCTATACCACCTTCCTCTTTTTCTTCATACTGCCTGCCTATCTGAGATACTTTTGATTTTGTAGGATCAATTTGTTCCTGGACGAAAATAAAATATTTTTATAATAAATAAAAACCGCGAATAAACTAATGTAAATTATAAATACCTGGCCTTCTTCATCAAAGACGATTTTTTTATTAGCTTTGATATTTTTTTTGAGGAGTTTTTTTGCTACCGATGCTTTTGTTATTGCCTTTTTATTTTTAGATTTCAGTGCAGCTTCGAGATCTTTTTCTGTCAGATCATCACCAGAAGATGAATCATTTTTTATTTTCCTTTTCACAGTTAATAAATCATTATCATCATCATCGTCATCATCATCATCGAAATTGAAACCATCATCTGAAAATAAAACAGTTATTTAATTACAGCTGCTTATTAGATGCATGGATAAATATTTCTATCATATTTAAATGAATAGCTTACTGTTTTTAAAATGAGCATCCTTTTGAGAACTAATATAGGATGGGTCTGTTTCTATATTTCCATTTTTATTATCATTGTGTACTTCCTTTTCTTCTTCATCCTTGTTGAAACTTGCCGTATTGAATTCTGTATCATTTTCATCAGTTTTGTTTTCTTTCTTCATCTGACGCTCCAAATAACGAACTCTGGGAGGAACAGCAAGACCAAAAGATCTGTAAAATAAAAGTTGTAGGATAAAACAATTAAATAGTGTACAAAAAATTATAAATATACGATTGTTTTTTATCCTATTACTTATTCACCTTGAAAATGCAGCTATATTCAAAGCATGGACTTTAAACACGGTTTTATCCTTCATTAGACAAACATTTTTTATGTAAGAAACTACAGCACGCTGAGCTGCTTCTTTGATTTCTACCCTGCGAACTAAATATGCTTCTAACTTTCTCACTGGTGAATGAAGTTTGCTTGGATTTACCCTGTTAAAAATGAGTAGTTAATTTTTTTAAATATCAGCATGTATTAGATATTTTTAATATTCATTACTAAAATTGCTCACTGTATTTTGTTTATAGGAATTTTTTTTTTTCTAAGCTGTTCAACCATTGCTAACTCACTAGGTAAAAGAACCAGCAAAGATTCACCACTGTTGTTTAATCGTGCAGTTCTGCCTGACCTATGTATGTAAGAGTCGACATCTGCAGGACAGTCCATTTGTACTACCCAGTCGATTTTCGGAAAATCTACTCATAAAAATGAATCAAGATTTATTAAAATCAAATAGTTTGTATCCACAAAAAACTTGAGCCTTACCTAATCCTCTTTCTGCAACATCTGTGCAAAACAATGCTGCAAAGTTTTTATTGTGAAATGACCTGTAAGCATCTGTTCGTCTTAACTGACTCTTTTTTCCAGAGGTTGATAATATACTAATACCTGGTCTAAGATGGCAAAATGCTTCATACATAAAAGTTACCTACATGATTATAACAATTAGCGATCTATCCACGAAGTAGATGATGTAAGATGGATGTAAGAAAAATTTTTTTAATTACATACTTGATTACAGGTGGAAAAAAATACTATGATTTTTTGTTTACGATGATTGCAGAGGAAAGAATATAATACTGCTACTTTTTCTTCCAGTTCACATATAATGTAACTCTGTTGGAGACTCTCGGGAGTTGCTGTTGCTGCGTGCTCGTGAACCGATACATAAAATGGATCTTTCAAGCTCAGTCTTGCCAAATCTTTTACTGATCTATTGAGGAAATTCATATTTTATAGATAATTAAAGTATACTTAAAATAAATTTAAAAAAAAAAATTACTTCGTTTGAGTAGCAGAAAATAATAAAGTTTGGCGCTCTGGTGGTAGGTAACCAATTATATTATCCATTGCTTCTTTAAATCCCATGTCCAAGATTCTGTCAGCTTCATCCAAAACTACTATCTGCAACATTTATTGTTTGAAAAACACCATTTCTTCTTGTATATCACAAAATTACAACAGCTGTTATCTTCTTACTTGCATGGTCAGAGTTTCAAAATTATAATTAGTTTCCATGTGGAACAACAGTCGTCCAGGAGTTGCTACCACAATATTACAAACGCGTAATCTTTCCATTTCGTCTCCAGGATCTTTTCCACCAATGATCAATCCTATCGAAAAATTGTGAAATTTTCCTACTCTTCTTAATTCTTCCGCTATTTGATAAGCAAGTTCTCTCGTAGGAGTAATGATTAGAGCACCAAGCCCATCTAAGTGGGTCCACTGCTTGCAGTACAAACGTTCTAAGATCTGTAGAAAGTAAATTTGATTTTTCTGCATTCTTCTTGCAACACCTATATGATGAAGTGTGATTAAAATTAAAAGTATCAATGAGTACCGGAATTATAAAAGCCAAAGTTTTTCCACTTCCAGTTCGAGCTGCACCCAATACATCGTGTTTCTGCATGGCCAAATGAATACTCTGCCTCTGAATGTCTGTCATTGAGTCATAACCATTTTCTTTTAATCCCTTTAACGTAAACTTTGACAGAGGTAAATTTGAGAACTTTTCAACTTTGGTCGGGTCGATCTATACACACAAATTAAGGAAAACGTTAAAAAAGACTCTATAGAAGTAAAAAGAATTGGTGATTTTAATTAACTCACATTCTTGTATCTAGCTTCCAATTGTTGAATTATTTCAGAAGATGGCTTCTTCTTTTTCTTTGCAAAAGCAGCTACTTTTTTTTTCATTTTCGTAGTTTTGTCCAAACAAACAATAGATAATTGACTAATGCACTGTTCTAATATATAGTTTAAATCAATGGTAATAAACACAACATTAGGTTAGATTTTGATGCGTGCCATGCATGCTGCATCAGGCTGCATGCCTGTCACGACCATGCACGTGCACACACAAGTGCACAGAAATAAAAAAGCCGCAGATCGGCAGATGCCGAAGATAGTCGGTAAAGTAAATTACATTATGGCCTTATCTCTCTCGATATATCGAGATTATAATAATATAATTACTTACTGAAGATAAGTTGATAAGGTAGATTTGTTGCTGTCTCGATAAAACAGCAGTTATTTTATTTACCGAAGATAAGTGTAAGTCAGTGAGAGGTAAATGTGTAGATGTCTTGCTATCTTGATTATATATATCCCCGCAGATGGAAACGGTTGTATGATTTTTATGGCAAAATTTTAATTTTTGTGCGTTCAAGTTTTTAAATAAAGAAATAATCAATGTCTCCACCAATTGAATTTTCGGCTATAAATGTCACGATTAGTTTCGATTGCGCGTTCTCATTTATATAAACCACACTTTTTCTTTCATAGCACGTATAAAAATGAAAAATTATAATACTTTATTTTTTTAGTAATAGATAATGTTGCTCAGAATCATTATGTTCTGCAAAAATGCTTACAAATCTTATTGATATACACTGTAACTCGCATCATCAAAACAATTGTTTGATTGTTCAAAAGAATATTATTTTTCGCCTTCGACAAAATTTATACTCTTCGAGAAATTAGCATGAACTTCGTAAACTCAAAATCTGTAGTATAAAAGATTCATAGCTGAGTGAAAAAACTTACGATTTGAAAAATTATTTTAAAAATGTATGATCTGATAAGGCAGGTTTAGAAAACATATTATCCCAGATAATATTAAAAATCATGTTATTCCTCATATTTGTAAAAAAATATGTCTTAAAATTTATGGCTACGATCATTTAAAAAAAATATACGATCCCAAACAATTGTATTAAACCTCTGGTCTCAATCACACCAAAATGCACTTTCATACACTTCTATGCGAAAATACTGATCGAAATTTCAAGCTACTTTCAAAAACCGCCTTCACCCTCTTACCCTTCCGAGGACAGAATGATACACTATCTCCAGTAGACGGGGGGGGGGGGGGGGGGTAAACCCCCGAAAAGGAACCCCCTAAGAATAGTTTACGCGCATGTATATACATCATAATTATTATGATGTGTAAGTACGTGTGTCGATAAAGATTTGATTTCTTTTCTTCGTCGTCTTTTTAAGCGATAAAGAGGGAAAAAAATAGAAGAGACACGGTCCTGTCTGGGGGCTACTATTGACGAGCTCCTAAGAAATGGGAATGTAAACATACTTGCGCGATCCTCTTTTTCGAGTATCCCTTTGTAAGCGACTGTTGGATATGTTTTAATCAGTTTTTCATTCGTCTTTCTTTTTGCTTTATGACCGTTTCTCGAATTATATTCCGTAACATCTTTACCAATATACATTAAATATTATTTTATTTGTCATTGCTTTTTAAATCCTACGTACGAAGAAGCCTTGGAAAATATAGGAAAACATTTCATTTGCTGTACACAAAAGTGAAAAAACCATTTGTAAGACACGATGAAGTTTTTCTTATCTCAGAAATTCTACAGAACAAGACAAATATTTTGCTCGAGGGATACGAGCCTTGAAATGTATACTTTTTTTTTCAATTTTTTTTTCATTTTAAACACCGAATTTCAAAATGAATTGTTCCTTCTTTTTTGCTCCTTTCATCACAATGTTTTCGACAAGATTGAACGGACTCACTGAATGAAGAAAAGAAAGCTTCCTTTTTTTTTTTCCTTGCACTGTAAACTTCATGAAACAAGAACCTCTTTTAGGTATTTTCTAGACTCTCTGTTGCTGTAAATTACAAACAATTTTTGATTTGACGCTCGCAAATGCAATTCTAAGCCCAAACTTATGGGTACCGATTGAAAAAATCGTCAAATAGCCAAAAAAATAAAAAAGGAAGAAAGGTCCAAATAGTCTGAATAAAAAGCATTGGCGTCTCGTGCAAATGGCTGGCGCTTTTCGTCGCTTCGACAGTCTCTCCTCTCCTATCTCGTTTTCGAGATAAGCGCACGATGGACGCCGGGCTGCCGATTCCGCGTCCGAGGTGCAGCCATCGAAATAACGGCGGCGCATAACATTACTCGCGCATGGCTGAATTTCTTTTCGGATATCGCTCGATCGCGAGCTCGATCGCCTCTTTGCACACTTGCACGTACGTATCCGCGCGCGCGCGCGTGCGTGCGTGCGTGTGTGTGTGTGTGTGTGTGTGTGTGTGTGTGTGTGTGTGTGTGTGTGTGTAGAGGGGAAGGAAGGCGAGAATTTTTCGAAAATGTTCAAGAAGGAAATGGAACGCTCGCACGCGGGAGATCCCATTGATAACTCGAATGGGATGTAAGATCCATATTTCGATGGTGGAATTTCATTTTCACGATAAATCATGAAAGCATCTAGTGATGGTAAATTTGATAAACATAACTTAAGGAATAAGAAAAGCACTGCTGATTGATTTACACAAAATTTAATTATACAATTTTCACTGCTATTTTTAAAAACTTTTTATTCGTAGGTGTAAATTACAACTTGAGCATTGATTCATCGTAAGTAAAACTTTGTATCGGTAAAAAATATAGTTGTTTCAAAAATCTATAAAGAATTAAAATCAGTTGAACTCTTTACAAATGAACACAAATATTTTCTTTAGGGTCTGTTAAATACAGTTTATACGTGGAATTAAAAAAAAAAAAAACCATAAAGAAAAGAAAGTTGACAGTGAAAAAAAAAATTGTATTTTTAAATTGCTACGAGGAAGCAAAAACAAAAATTCAGGTTCAAACGATATAAATTGGACAATAAAATCTTGAGATGTAGTAATACGACGGTCATTCGTTCATTCCAGACGACATATATTTCTATTTGTTGCACCCTAAAATATGTTTTTAATACCTTTCAAGCAAAACTTCAGTTTCGACCGACCAAAGAAGGAATAAAAAACTGACAACAACTAAGCCTAAAAATCTCTTCGCCACCTCATCAACATCTGCCTCCCCAACTCCAAACCTCTGTACACATCTTCACGCATAGTTCGCGCCCAAACCAGCGTGAACGATCTTTTTCTTTTCTTCGAAGCGATCCATGCACCCGTAGGTATGGATAGCAAGTATCGCTGACGCTTTCGGGTACGCAAGGTCTGCTGCACATTATTGTCTGACGGATGGGTATTTACGGCTATGCTCTCTCTTTTTCTTTGTTGTTGTTGCTGCTGCACTGGTGTAAGCGATCGGTGGGTTTTTTTTTTCCTTCGTGAATGGGTGCGCTGAATTTTACGCTTTGATCGGTTTGGCGTTAAGGGAATGTATGGGCTTAATGTAATGCTGTAATGTATACTTACGAGACCTATCAGGAATTTAGACAGTTTTTTTTTCTTTGGTCGTGTATTACTGGCATTATCATCGCTCATAGTTTGTTTAAATAATAATTTAAATTTGGTATACCAATCTATAGATTAATTAACGCATACTCAAAGGGCTTGTCGAGCTGGTGGAGCATCACCGTGACCGAAAGATAATACGATGATTAAACTTCATTTCTTCGTTAATTAATATGACGTGTGCCACGCCGCTGCGTCTCGTTGGTGGGCAATTATAAGTGCACAGATCATTATTATTATTATAGTGTGTACCGTAGAATAATTTAATCAGCAAAACTGGGTCAATTTGGATTTTACCCAATTGCCACGTATATTTCTTGTGTATTCCGAGACTGATAAAATTAATTGTCGTAGAAAGTTCTTGTAAATATATTGTTCAAGTACCCAACAAAAAGTTATTTATCTGTGACAAAATTATCGACTGCAATCCAAACATTTTGTATGCAATTTTTTGTTTTAAAACATGAAATACTTTTAATACATTCTGCGTTCGCTAAACAGTGGGTGGCACAACAATTTCACCCCTTAAAATCAAGTCTTTTTTGTGTACAGAACAGCGTTGGTTATTAAAATATACAGGAAGTATACAAATGAAAATTCCATGAGTCGATAATGGCTATTTCAGTATAAAAAAAATCAAGTACAAGAATTTCAAGTGTGACAAGGATAAATATGGATTTTTCCATCTTTTTCTCATCGCATCCAAGCCGTTTTTCTGTAATAGTTTTTCGTTTGTAACATTTTTTTTAGCATAAAATAACTTTGGTGATAACAAGATACCGATCTATGATGGAAATTAATTTAATTGATGTTAAAATTGGTTAGGAATAAATCAGATGAAATTGTATCTTCTATTGAGAGCTTCGATGCTTCTAATAATAGTATCGCAAAACCTTCATAAAACTGGCTAGTGTTTTACTATGAAGGCAAATGGTGTCAAAGTAGATAACTAAAAAAAAATGTTTTACAAAATTATTGTGAACTTGGCACAGCGCAAATTTGCTGTATTACAAATGTACGTTATCGCAATGTATAAAAAACAATAGCATCCGTACATGTACTCCCAAAAATGTTCCCGAACGTGTACCCCCGACAAAAAAAAAGAATTTGAGGTAGAGGGTGAGCATGACAGAAAAAGAAAATGACCTGCATCAGCCCCGAAAAAAAGTCCGCCTACGCCGCAACAGCTGGTCACGCAGAATCTCGAAGAAACTCTTACCCTATTTTATGTTTTTCCTGAAGCTCGCCACCGTTAGGTAGTATCGTCATAAGAGCAAAAAATTTATTGCAATGCTCTTCTTAAAATAAATGATATGTCTGTGGGGTTGTGACAATAAAGCATATAAGTATATTTATAACTATTTGATTTCTTTTAAAAATTTTTTCTGTGTAATAGCTTAAGATGAATTGTGGGTTAAAACAATTTGGTTGTCCATACGGATAGTGTTCTTTGATTTTCACGTGTGAAAATTCTTTTGGTCGGCAAAACCAATTGTAAAGCCTTTCAAAAAGATTCTTCGCGCGATTTTTATTGGTTCAATTATTAATTAAAATCTGTGTTTCGGTTATTTGAACACAGAAATACTAGAAAACTTTTTTATAAGAAATATTATTTTATATATTTTTATATCGCTCTTACAAAAGCATATTCTTCCCGATTTTTATTTATTTTGATGAAATATAAAAAAAATGTAGCAAAAATATTATTGAATGATCATGCTTCTTTTGAGTTACATAAAAAAAAAAAAAAAAAAAAAACAAAAAAAATAAAAAAATTTTATGCTTTACAAGATATGAACTCATTAGATCAAATATAATCAATAAAATATCGAAAATTTGATTTTTTTTATGAAACAAATCAATTCGAAAACATGCATAAGATACATAAATCGATATCATCATAATTTGACCTCTATGAGACATGACTTATTTTTTACAAGAACCGTAGTATTTCTTTTATAAAAAATGACCAAAATAGCGTAGAAAAATGATGAAAGAAGGGCAACAAAGCAAATTTTAATTCTATATAAGATTTATAACTTAAAATTTTTTCATCCGAAAAATAGCATTAACCAGCCCCAGGAAAAGAGGCAGCAGCGACAGGAGTCGCATCTAAAGCAAAATCAGCCGAGGCCAAGACAGCCCCAGGAGAAGACGCAGCAGCGACAGGAGTCGTACAAACAGCAGCCTCAGCCGAGGCCAAGACTGCACCCGGAAAAGAGGCAGCAGCGACAAGAGTCGCAAATACAGCAGCCTCAGCCGAGGCCAAGACTGCCCAAGGAGAAGAGGCAGCAGCGACAGGAGTCGCATTCGCACCAGCCTCAGCCGAGGCCAAGACTGCTCCAAAAGAAGAGGCAGCAGCGATAAGAGTCATTTATAACAGTCTCAGCCAAGGCCAAGACTGTTATTAGAAAAAAGGCAGTTATATTACTGCCAATCGATTGGCGGAGATGTATGAAAAATCGTAAAAGTGAAGTGCTAGTGTAAGGGTGTGTGATAAAGTGATCCGGAAAATGGCTGCAATAGTGGTTCAGCTGTTTGAGCTCCACTGTTCGAGCACGTGTGGAAGTTTGTGTGTTCCTGGTAGTGTAAATGTTTGCTGCAGTAATAGTGTCTAACCAGTGTCAGTTGCAGTATAAGCAGGACTGCATAAGGTATAACAGTGAAAGTGATAAAAAGTGTGTGATTATCGTGTTTGTGGCAGCAGAAGTGAATACAACAGGAGTCTCATCTGAGGCAATAAGTGCCGCAGGAAAAGAAGCAGCAGCGGCCAGAGTCGCATCAACAGCTGCCTCAGCCGAGGCCAAGACTGCTCCAAAAGAAGAGGCAGCAGCGTCAGGAGTCGCATCCACACCAGCCTCAGCGGAGGCCAAGACTGCTCCAAAAGAAGAGGCAGCAGCGACTGAATTCGTAACAATAGCAGTCTCAACCGAGGCAAAGACTGCCCCAGGAGAAGCCGCAGCAGCGACAGGAGTCGTACAAATAGCAGCCTCAGCCGAGGCCAAGACTGCCCCTTGAGAAGAGGCAGCAGCGACAGGAGTCGCATCTACACCAGCCTCAGCCGAGGCCAAGACTGTTATAGAAAAAGAGGTAGTTGTATTACTGCCAATCGATTGGCGGAGATGCATGAAAAGCAAAGTGTTAGTGTAAGTGTATGTTGTTAAGTGATCCAAAAAACGGCGGTAATAGTGGTAAAGCAGTTTAAGATCCACTGTTCGAGCACGTGTGAAAGTTTGCGTGTTCCAGGTAGTGTAAATGTTTGTTGCAATAATAGTGTCAAACCAGTGTCAGTTGTAGTATAAGTAACCCTGCTCAAAGTGTAACAGTGAAAGTGATGAAAGTGTGTAATTATTGTGTTAGTGGTAGCAAAAGATACATCATCAGCGAATGCAACAGCAGCCTCCGCCGGGGCCAAGACTGCCCCTTGAGAAGAGGCAGCAGCGACAGGAGTCGCATTTGCATCAGCCTCACCCGAGGCCAATACTGCTTCAAGACATGAGGCAGCAGCGACGGAAGTCGCAACAACAGCAGCCTCAAGCGAGGCAAAGACTGCCCCAGGAGAAGCCGCAGCAGCGACAGGAGTCGTACAAATAGCAGCCTCAGCCGAAGCCAAGACTGCACCCGGAAAAGAGGCAGCAGCGACACGAGTCGCAAATACAGCAGCCTCAGCCGAGGCCAAGACTGCCCCAGGTGAAGACGCAGCAGCGACAGGAGTCGTACAAACAGCAGCCTCAGCCGAGGCCAAGACTGCACCCGGAAAAGAGGCAGCAGCGACACGAGTCGCAAATACAGCAACCTCAGCCGAGACCAAGACTGCCTAAGGAGAAGAGGCAGCAGCGACAGGAGTCGCATCTACACCAGCCTCAGCCGAGGCCAAGACTGTTATAGAAAAAGAGGCAGTTGTATTACTGCCAATCGATTGGCGGAGATGCATGAAGTTTGTAAAAGCAAAGTGTTAGTGTAAGTGTATGTTGTTAAGTGATCCAAAAAACGGCGGTAATAGTGGTAAAGCAGTTTAAGTTCCACTGTTCGAGCACGTGTGAAAGTTTGTGTGTTCCCGGTAGTGTAAATGTTTGCTGCAGTAATAGTGTCCAACCAGTTTCAGGTGTAGTATAAGTAACCCTGCTCAAAGTGTAACAGTGAAAGTGATGAAAGTGTGTAATTATTGTGTTAGTGGCAGCAAAATATACATCATCAGCGAATGCAACAGCAGCCTCAGCCGGGGCCAAGACTGCCCCTTGAGAAGAGGCAGCAGCGACAGAAGTCGTATAGACCGCAAGCGCATCGGGGACGAAAAGAGCGTAGAGCCCGGAGGCCGCCGCAACAGAAAACACAAAAACAGCAGCTTC
>JAPYYV010000973.1:0-50657 GCA_030522625.1 Copidosoma aretas
TATCCTGCAACAGGTATGTCATTCACTGAAAATGAAGCAGCAGTTACATTGCAGTCTATACTTAATCATACAAGTGATCGCATTATCTTACTTAACATGAAAGTTATACAAATTTTATCTGAAATGCAACTTGAAAATTTAATCTTAACTGTTAAGTGAGGCTGCGATGGCAGCTCGGGCCATAATGAATACAAGCACAAGCTTGATGATGAAAACGATAGTGACGAACATATTTTTTTTACCTCTCTTGTAACATTGCAACTTCTACACATAGACACTACTACAATGAAATTTACAGTAATCTGGAAAAATCCGTGACCATCATCCCCACGATACGTAGACCTATCAAAATTCAATGTGCAAAGGAATCAGTTGACTTGACAAAAAATAACAGACGAGGTGGAAGATCAAATAAAAAATCTCGATACGTTTAAAACTACTGTTGATAGGACAATCGTGCATGTCAAGTATGATTTATCCTTAACAATGATAGATACCAAAGTGTGTAACTCATTGACAGATACAACTTCGGCTATGCGTTGTTATCTATGTAGGTGCACATCAAAAGATTTCAATGACATTGATGCAATGCTTCAAACAGACATTATTACGAAATACTTGAAATTTGGCATTTCATCGCTTCATTGTCGGATTAGATGTTTCGAGTTTCTACTACATTTGTCGTACAAATTGAAAATCGAGAAATGGCAGGCTCGTAAGCCAGAAGAAAAACAGTCTGTTAAAAACCGAAAATAAATAATACAAACTACGTTTAAAAAAGAGATGGGGTTAAACGTTGACAAGCCTAAATCTGGATCTGGAACATCGAATGATGGTAATACTGCACGACATTTTTTTGAAATATATCAACAATCGGCAAAAATAACGGGAGTCGATCAGGACATCATATATCGTTCCTACATCATCCTGCAAGCCATTTCAAGTAGACATGAAATAAATATAAGAAACTTCCGGCAGTATAGTGTAAAGTTGGCTAGAATAATAGTAGACAAATATATTTGCTATTATGTGCCAACTTTACTCATAAGCTTTTGATTCATGGTCCAGAAATCATTTAAGATGCCGTTTTGCCTATCGAACAAATGTCGGAAGATGCTCAAGAGGCTTGTAATAAATTTTTTGCCATCTATCGCCTGAACTTCGCTAGAAAGAACTATCGTCAGAAAATAGTGAAGAACGTGTTTAAACGATTTTTATTAGCTTCTGACCCATACATTACAAGTTGCAGAATGTTGCCAGCAAAACCGATGAAGTCTTTGTCAGCAGATACAATTGATTTACTGTTGTGTCCATCTATTGATGTGGAAGAAGTGTTGAAACGTACTGATTGAAGCTTGGCCTCTGAGACAGAGACAGATGTAGATGCTGACGATCTTGCTGATAACGAAATTTTTTTATGTTATTAAAACTAAATAATCTGTTTTGCTGTATAACCTACAATTTTTAAATTTAATAAAAGGTTTTGGTGAAATTTAAAAAATGTTTGTGTAATATATTTATTTAGTCTGACTGTAATTATTGAATAGCAACAGAAAAAAGTTACACGAAGAAACTTTAAAACTGTTTGTATTGCCTTTTATTGGATCCGCCATTTTGAATTTCATAATTCTGGTGGAAAGGGGTGGAATTTTAAATTTTCAAAATTACATTCGTAATCAGCGACCCCGATAACATATAAATTGACATGCATCTTAATTATGTTCTAGAGTATACGCTATTTGACGTGAGGAGGTGGCCAATAGGGGCGGAAGGGGGTGGATTTTTGAATTTTTAAAAACAAATTCGTTATCAGCGACCCCGAAAACATATAAATTGACATGCATCTTGATTATGTTCTAGAATATACGCTATTTTACGTAAGGGGGTGGCCAACAGGGTAAAAGGGGGTAGATTTTTTAATTTTTAAAATCAAATTCGTAATCAGCGACCCCAAAAACATATAAATTGATATGCATCTTGATTATGTTCTAGAATATACGCTATTCCACGTGAGGGGGTGGTTAATAGGGGTGGAAGGGGGTGGATTTTGAAATTTTTAAAATCGAATTTGTAATCAGCGACCCCGAAAACCTGAGAGTGAGAAATTTTGAATCAATTACTTGATTTTTCGAGTTTTGGCCAGCTTTTTGGGAATCGGCCGCACTGTGCAACTTGACGAAATTGATTTTTTAGCCTTAATGAAATTTTTCTGATTCTTTGGCTTCTTTTTACCAGAAAACGTGTAATAATATTGTTTAAAACTCACTTGTTTTGAGGATAAAAAGTTACAAATCTTAAAAAATGGATTTTGGGTCATAATCAACCACGTAGATGTGGATGGCCCAATTATCAAGGGTCTTAAAACAATTTTAAGACTCTAATGTAATGTTGAATTTATGCTGAACAATTTCATTGCGATTTAAATAAATATTGGTTGTATTAGTGATTCACTACAAGTCCTAATTTTTCTACGTTACAAAGTCAATAATTATATTTATTATCAATAAAATAAATTAAACTATTTATTGGCTCCATTATCGAGCCTTGAAAGAGGCCGGGATCTTATATCACGTCCATATTATTAATCTCCTTCGTGCCCAATATTTGCATGGTTAAACCGTCTATACATAAATATATGTATGTAATAAATGCAAATTGATGCGTTTCGTTGGTAATAATAATTACACATATTGATTTGTCGCACCAAAAGCCAGTCTAAAAAAAAACATAGACAAGAAAATTAAGGTTAGGTAACGGCTTCTAGAACTGAATGCATCGCCTCGATAATAGGCGCACTATCCGAATAGTGCCCCTATTTTTGACTTTATTGTTCATAAATACAAAAGGAAATCTAAATTACAAAAAAATTATTTCTCACGTTCTAAGAAATGTTCCAAAAATCTTTTCATGATTTAAATGATTGATTGAACATACATGCTTATTGTGAAAAGATCCACTCCTTATACACCACTTGCTCAAAAGAACCAAGATTTTGATAGGAAATAAAAACAAAGTCGTTTAAAATTGAGCATGACTATATTTATTTGTTCATGATGCCAAATTTCCGAAATTCGCAGGTAATTCCATCTTCAGTGCAAAACTATCTTTGCAAATGAGAAAGTCATGAACTCAAAGAAGTAGTGCCACAACACAAAAACTTAAATTATACGTGTGACATGTTTACTGGAAGAAGTAGAAGAATGTTTCTTATTGTACAAGAAAGTTGTGAAAAGGTTGAAAAATATTTATATGTAACTCGTACATTCGTTAAAGAGTTGCAGCTTAATTTACAACGACTTTACTCTCATTTCCCATATAAATACATGCTTATTGTTTTATACACATTCAGAAGATATATGTTTAAAAATATTTAAGGTAGTAGACAATTTTTTCATGAAAATTGTTATACTTACTCGCACAACAAATACACATATTTCTTAAATAATAAGATTTAGAATCAAATGGAAGGAAGCGTGAAGACACACTATGGTATTGAACACTCAACTTATAAAGATGTTGACAAGTCTAACGATAATATTATTATAATTTTTCAATTAAAGTTCTAAATAGTATTCGTAAGGGTCTACCACCTTATGAACTAATTTTGAAAATTGGTTTCATCGTTATGTTATTAAGAAATCTGTGTATATCTGATGGATTATGTAATGGTACAAGATTAAAAATTAGTCGAAGAGTTTTCGTACCAAATATGATATTAAATACTGGAAGCATACCTCCATTACTATTTATTTTATACAGGAAGCAGTTCCCCCTAGGCCTAGATTTTGCTATAACAATAAATAAATTACAAGGTCAAACATTCGACGGCGTTGGTACATACCTAACAAAAACATTGTTCTTACGTGGGTAATTATATGTTGCATTTTCTAGATGCAAATCTAAAGATGGTATTTTTGTACAAAATAAACATGAAAATAATAATGAAGTCAGAAATATTGTTTAGAAAAAAATCCTTAAATAATGGATATAGATTGATTATATCATTTAGTGTACTAAAAGAACTGATGACAATATTTTACATATCTTATAGTTTAAGATCAATATTTTTTAGAAAGTGTGATGCTAATTGAAGAAATAAAACTCTCATGCAAACATTTTGCCAGAGACTTCAAATCACAACTTAACAATTTGGCAACACGCCGTCATTTTTTTTGATTACGATTTAACCAACTACCCATGATTGAGCCCTGTAAATACTCTAACATGCTCAATTTTTATGCAATCGGACGAATTTAAAGTCCTTTTTTTCCTAACTTTTTACATTAACGTTTTATTTGCTCGATTTAACAGCAAGAAAATATTTTAAACTTTCACTAATGCTTAATCCTTGTGTAGAATTATAATCTTAACAACTTTTACTTAGAACATTTTTATAAAAAATGAGCAATCAGTGAGATATTGAATATGACCAAAATGACCAGTATTTGTAGTGAATTCGTTATACTAAAATATGACGCATAACTTAATCACTGTAGGCGATAAGGATTTTGTTATCAACCCTTTTGTCTGAATTGTAAGCCCATATTTTCCAGGCTCACAAAGACCACTATTTTTTGCCATTTTTATATCTCTGGTGCCCCTGCATTAAGTACTTGCTCGCGTAATCACCCCATCACGCACAACAGATCTTGTGCCTTGTTTTTAACGTACGGTCTAGACAATTCATAAATCACGCGCAATAACGCATTGCAACATTGCTACATTAGTTAGAATCGGCTTTTAGTGTGCCTAACATTATAGAAACATCTACTAAGAATATTATTTACTACAGCGTGTAGCTTTGCATGCATTTGTAAGCACCTATAGAGCTGCACTGCTTATGTGCATGTGTTAAATCTACGCAAATTCATTAAAAACATATAACGATAAATATGTATGTTATACACTTTATATACATATAATAAATAAGGATGTACACATAATCGCAATTTGTACGTATTTTAAATAAATTATAATTTTAATTTTATCGAAATTTAAGGCGTTTATATTATTGACAGGGTAATATTACGAATTTCTATTTAAGAATAGATTTATAAATACAAGTTTAAGATGATTTGGATAATGAAAAGAGAACAACTAATTTCTGCATTTACTTGGTTAATATAGTACGTGCAGTATACTCACTATAGTAGAATACATGTAATAAGCTTACTTAATTGGGGCATTCTGTTGATGAAATAATACTTTACCTCAACTAAATAGGTCAAATAGGCAAAGAGGGGAGGTCACACATCAATGCTTTTTAGAATTGCATATTAGATTATCGTTGCCAAGATATCTAATAGAATACATTTTTATTGTCTATTAAAAAATGGACGTCGTTTATGACTTCTTTTTTTTTAATTAGCAGTAATAAAAAAGCAATATAATAATGAGAATGTAAGTAAAACAATAATTTGAATCTGTCGCAAGATTTTATATTCCATATAATTACAAGTGATTATTCTATCTTACTTACACACACGCACACACATATGCACATTTAGTGATACAAATTTATATTAATCATTCAAATATTATATTTGCTCTTTGTAGTATCATGCTTTTAGAATTTCTTTGACGTTTTTTCAAAGCAATGCTCTTTATGAAACGTTTGTTTTATAGGTTTCAGGAGTAAACTGAAAGATTTGACTAGGTTTTGTGACATGTCTACGTGATCTCTCTCACCACCCACCTCCAGCGGCTTTGTATATATGTATTTATATATGTAAGATTGTACGTGGTCAAGCTTAGCTTAGTCGTTAGTTGTCTTTGGAGATATGGGCAGTATGGAAAAGGACTCCAAGTTGATAACCTCGTATTGAGTGTTGTTATTATTCTGATGTACATAATGTTGGCTATCGGTAATTGTATTGATTCTGGTTAGTTCTAAGTTTAGTTCTTTACTACAATATTTTATCAGCTTAGGCTAGTTTGTACATATCATTTATATTCAAGTTCCTTACTATATCATACAAGTGTTGATTAATAACTCAATTCTGCAATCCTATTTAAGTCCCTTAATTAGGGAGTTTCGAATCAATACAATGCATATAAAAGATAAATTTTTTGTCTGGTTTAGAAGTTGGTGCGAATTCTAAGAGTACTGTGTTGGAAGTTGAAAGGATGCAGCTGTTTTGCCAAGAGAAAAGTTTTTTATTTCCAGTAGATAAGCAGACTAGTGCCCATCAGTCTACTTTTTAAAAACACTATAGTAAAAAACGTCTTTAAGAGTTTACAGGTTCTTAATTAGTTTTGCAATTATTCGTTGACGTTAGCTGACGAGCTCTGAAAGATTTATTTGGATACAGAAGGAGATATTGTGTTTCACGGTAAAAACTTAGAAGAGAATAGTTCAGATCATGGTTCATATGTAAACAATGCGTCAACGGAAACATTAGGAAACCGAATAAGCAAAAGATATAGTAATAGAAAAATTTAGCAGTGATAATTTAAATTGAAATGTTAGGGTTCAATAATTTTTAAGGGTGTGACAGAGTGGGAATTACTGGGGATTAATATACTGAAGCATTAAGATTATTTCTTGAAACATCGGCATGGCACTGGTACAATGTATTTTTATAGTAGAATTCTATGTTTAACTGGGAGGCATAAAATAAATGTTTTTATTACTTTTTCTGTGCAGTCCTGGAAAGATTTAGCGTTTGCATACAATTTTTAGTTTTACAATGGTTCGTTGTTTGAGTATACGTTTAAGAAATAATGTTTACTGTTAGAGATGTATGAGACAACGTCTACAAATACTTGAATTAACATGATTGCAATTAGATCACTAAATAATATATAGAATAAATTAAACAGAAAATCTATGGTAAATATAGAAAATTTATTGGAAAAATTGAAGCAATTTGGTAAGCTAAATGACTAAAGAAATGATAATGTAAACAAAAAGCTTGTAAAAGAGAAAAAACCATGTAATATCTGCGAGAAATCGGGTTTCAAAAATAGATATTATTCAGAGAGTGTACGAGTATGTATTTATAAGGATAAATAAGTCAAAAAAACCAAAAATTAGAATATCAAAATTACAAATCATAATACAATTCTAAAAGTGATAGCAATTTATGAGTAGGCAAAAAACACATTACTCTCCCTCGTATTAAAGTTAAGTTCTGGCAAATTGATTTCCAGCAGTGGTTCTGTATTTTTGTGGATCTAATATTCCTTCAGTAAGTTATAAATTTTTGTGTAATAAAAATATTAAGAAAATAATGAGTAGAAGAGATATTGTAGAACGTGTAGCTAGAATAGCGAGTACAGTATGTTTATCAACAGTAAGCATGAAAATTGGTAATATTAAAGGGAATTTTTAGTTTTTTTATAGTAAAGAATGGTGTTATTGATTGTGAATTTTTATTAAGATTAGATTGTATAAAAAAATTTGGACTGTGTCAAGATAAATTTTTGATTATATCACTCAAACAAGAGTCAGAACACATAGAAAAGCAAAATAATAAAAGTGGAATATAAAGTACAAATAAATTGGAAAATATTATACAATAAAATAAGGTAATTTTTGCAAAGTCAAAGTTCGATATTGGAATAGTAAAAGGTTATGAAAACAAATTAAAGCTGACAGAAAATAGATGCATCTCAAAGATACCTTATGAATGCTAGTGAGAGGACAAATTAAAAATTAAGAAGCAAGTGAATGATTTGTTGTAGGCCGGCTTAATAGAGGAGTCAAGCAGTCCTTATACTGCTTCTGTAACCATGATTTTCAAAAAAGAAGATGGAAAAAGATCACGCTTGTGTATTGATTTTCAAGAATCAAATAAAATAGTAGGACTGGAAAGTCAACCATTTCCAAAGATAGATGATCTTACTATGCGTGGCGGAAATTGTAATTTAAAAAAAAAATTGTTTCTGAATTCGGTGTTTAGGTCAATTCTGGTTCATGAAAAAGATAGATATAAGTTGGACTTTGTTACTTATTATGGGCACTGGCTGTGAAACTGTTTGCCATTTAGTTTAAAGTCTGCCTCCGCTCTTTTTAAGAGAGTTCTGGCAGGGGTGATGAGAAGGAATAAATTGGATGCTTTTGCAGTTAATTACATAGACAATATATGAGTGTTCTTTAAAAGCTACGAAGAACATGTAAACTATGTAGAGCTGATGTTAAGAGCATTATATAAACAAGGTTTTCAATTAAATAAGTCAAAAGTGTCAATTTTCTCTAGATAAGATTACATGTTTGGGTCTTGAGATTGAAAACAATATGATCAAACCAACGAATGATGATTTGGCTGCTACAAAAACGTTTCCTGTGCCTCAAACGAAGAAACTTTGAGATAGTTTTTTGGAGAAAATAGTTTTTATTTCGAGAATATACTAAATCATGTTGATTACTGGATCTTTTGAATAATTTGTTGAGGAAACATGTGGTCTTTAATTGGTCTTATGAGTATGAAAATAGTTTTAAATCAAAAAAAAAATATTTACGTTCAGTTCCAGCTTTCGCAATATTGGATCCTGAGGCTCTTATAGTATCTCATTAAAAGTATGCATATAAATTAGGGTCAGACTGGTACAAAATAGTAAATTATAACATTTGGTCAAAAGTTTTATTTTTAGAATCTAAATAAGCATATTTATGTAAGTTGCAGAAGATCTCGTAAAACTTTTATTCAAAAAAAGTCAATAATAGTTTGTTTTGAGGCTCCCGTGTGTCAACTTTGTCGAGCAAAAATACTTCCAGAAACAGTATCATTGGATACAATAGGAGGTTTTATAGGAAATAGAAGGTCAAAAAAATCTTAACATTTAGTGGTGGATTATTTAACAAGAATTTCACATATTACTACTTCAAAAACACAAGTAACAAATGATTTCATAAATTTGAGAAAAATAGTAGAACAAGATAGAAACATCTAAATCCTATTAACAGATCAATATTATGGTATGAAGTCAGCACAGTTTTAACAATATATAATCAAACTAAAAAAACCTTTATCTTAACAGCAGTGGAGTGTGCACTCTCCAATGAATTAAATAAAAGGACAAATAAGACATCAGTTAACAGAATAAGATGTAAAATTCATGAGACAGTAATAAACCAGGGCCAGTGGTAGCAGAAGAATGTGTAAAAGATTATAACAACACGATTCATAGTTTGACTGGATTTGCTCCTAATTATTTGTTGACAGGATTGCAGGAATCATTTTTACCTGATAAATAAAATGATGCTAACAGGAATTCAGAAAAAATGCATAATCAACATAAAAAACATTGGGATAAAAATGTAAAAAAAGTTGATTATAAGGCTGGAGATCTGGTTTATGTACAATACAGTAACAAGTTGAATAGAGATCAATTAGATGCAATTAGAGTAGGTGCATTTAAAATAAAAAAGAAGATTTCTGAGGTAATGTGAGGTTTTGTTAGATAGTAGATTTAGGGAAAACGAGTCAAATTTATTTTATGCTTGTAAGCTCATTTCTTATTACGGTGAATTGTTTTCTCGGTCTTAAAAAAGGGGGATGTAAGCTTGTACGGGGTCAAGCTCGGCTTTGTCGTTAGTTGTCTCTGCAGATATAGGCAGTACGGAAAAGGACTTTGATCTTATAATCTTGTATTGAGTAATTTTATTCTTTCAATGTAAATAAGGTTTGCTATCGGCAATTGTATTGATTTAGATTAGTTTTAAGTTTACTCGTTTGCTGTGATATTTATCAGCTTACGCTAATTTGTACATATCATTTATAATATAATTTTTACTACATCATACAAGTTTTGAATAATAACTCAATCAAATCTTCAATCCAAATAAGGTTCCTTAAAGAGTTACGTATATAGTACAGTACTGCTGCTGGCTGGCGTGTTAGCATTCAGACTATATATAAATACATATACATCACTTATATATTGATACAACTTAGGCGTGTATATATTTCTACATACACATGCAGCAATAGTGCATATAGCCGCTGCTTATTCTTATGCTTAAGATATTCAGATATACTTTAGTTTTTTGTATGCATATTGAAGCTGGTGGGTCTTCAAAAGGCTTGAGTAAGTAAATAAATTGAATGGACACGTGTAGATTTGTTGGTAATCTGTAGGTTTGGAGACACACGCTAAAAAAATGCATTAGCATCACTAAGGTGGTAAATGATGTTGACATATGATGAAATGGATAAAACTTTATGAAACAAAGACCCATTACTTTTATATAAGAGAGTTAACTTAACATTCTTTTTAAATAATTAATAAATAATTTCCACAATCACTTTGTATAAGTACTTAAAATATTGAAGTGTATTTTAGCTAAACCGTTCGAATTTTACAAGTTTCAGTTACGCAAAGTAAATTAGGTATTTGTTATTACTATACATAAATATAACTAGTAAGATTATAAAAGATTTTTATAATAAAATTTGATTTATTGAGTACATATAAAAAGTCATCACTGCAATAAATTTTACAAATGATCAAAGGAAATATGAATTTAGGTTCTTGAATATATGATTTGGCTTGAATTTTATAAACCAAAGCCCTCCAGATTTTATATAAGAATGTAAATTACAAATTTTTTTTGGATATTCGTAAAAGTTCTATGCACCGGTAAATTTTTATATGTACTTTAGATATGACGTTTCATTTTAACTTGACAGTAAAATTATTACAAACAATTTTCGAAACGCCGAATTAATTTATTATTTTCTTTAAATTTATATCTATATCGCTTGTTACGACACTAAAACTCTTTAGTTATAATAGAAGTTAGGGTCTGCTGTGTGTATGGAATGTCACCTGTGCATTAAATTGTTGGAAATGTTCAAAAGAAATTTAAAATTTTTACGAATTTTAATGAATTATGCCATAAATATTTTTATTAGTACTTATCATGCAGTATTTGGGTCTACGAACACGAAATAGCTAATAACCGAGTTGCCGCTTCGCTTCTTCTGCGGGTCCCGAGACACACGCAAGTTTTTTAAATCTGTATGGCAAAAATTGTAGCATTGATAGTAATTGTTTAAAGTAGCTGTTTAGATTAGATGTGATTGTTTTTAAATTCACAAGATCATTATTGACTTTCTTACGAGCTTTAGCATAGTTAACTTGCTATATTCCAGTACAAAAATGGGACCGAGAAAGAAAGTATATCTACCGGAGATAAAGAATTCTTATGAAGATAAAAAGTAAATTAGGGATCGAGTAGCTAATATATTGCAAATGTTTCGGATTTTGAATCAGCGACGCAAGAAACCTCGGAAAATACATAATTTTGAGCAAGAGCGCTAATTTTTTTTTTACTTTTGTGAGTAGTATATTAAAGATAATGAAAAAGGGGGTAGTAGTATACAGTGAAGTATTGCAATTCTGACGTAAGATATAAAATGACCGACTTAAAAAACCATGGGAATGATATGTCACTTTGTAAAAAGTATAATAAAATTTGTCCACCCTCGTAAATGGTACGTAGAAGATGATCGGGGTAAAAGTTGGCAATTCTGACATCAGATACGGAATGTGCTACCTAAAAAACCATAAAAATTAGATCTTACAGTTTTCGAGGGTAATTAATTTTTATAACTGACGTGCTCTGTCAAAATTTGACGAAAACTCTTCACTCGGACCAATAACTACTGTTACGCCCTACAATTTCTTGAGAATATTAGCGGGTCAATAGTTACAAAATTACTCAAGGATTTATTTAAGCCCAAAAACTTTTAGAAATTTTCCAAATTCGTTAAATGTCGATTATGATCTACTTTTTGGTCTTTCTATCTCACTGTGCACCGTATGCTGGCTTCAAAACAATTCGATTCATCTTTATAGTTATCGGTATGGTCAAAAACATAAAAACTCGTGCTTGTGCTATCAAAACCTCTAAGTATGAACCACGCAATGACACGCAAGACTCAAATCAATTGCTAAACTAGTGCAGCAGAGAGCCCCGTGCATACGCACATAGTCTGTCGGCCTTTGCAGCTACACGGTCATATACTATGCTTACTCTCTTACGTGATCTTAAATAGATAATTTTTCGCTACCTTATTCCCACCTATAAGCAATTCTTTCTATGTAGGTACATAAAATGTGCTAAACACGACTGTACAGGAACAGCATGTATTAAAAAAACATGTGATGGTTCTTGGATCATAACTATAAAACTGGAAAACCTTTAGTTCTATCATCAAAACAAGTTATTGTTAGAAGAGACATTCAAGCACGATCTTCAAAACTTGTTACAGCGGCCCTGATCTTGCATGAAATGTATTTACTACACGATGGTGCAGATCTATGTGACAGTTTATCTTTTATTATTACAGTATTATAAATTTAAAAACAAAGCTTTACATCTTTTTTAGTTGACTTGTAGTTCAAAGTGAAATATCAAACGAGATATCGGTCGACGTAATATTTAATTTACAGTAATAAGAGAAGTTTAACATGCAGATATAAATGATTATTAGTCTGATGCTAAGCGATAATATTTGTAATTTATTGCACAAAAAAAATTGCATTCCGTTAACAACGTTCCACAGACCCTCTAAAATATTGGACACACTTTTTTTCTGTGGAATAAACACTATTCGTTTGCTCGGAGCCAGCGAAAAATTTCGGTCTGACAATTTCATTAGAATAATATAACGTAAAATACTTTTTATTAGATTTCTATAAATTTTTGAAAAATACAGCTGCCCTTGTATTGTAAAGTTTGACTATTGCAGCCATCTAATCAGTACACGTAAGAAATAAAACATTTCATTAAAACAAGACCAACTTTTTTATACTACAGACGGCTGCAATCATAAAAAACACACTACCTTTTGCATGTGAGGCAGAGGCCGCCAAAGTAGTACATGTCCTATTAAAAATAGGATAGCACTATCCGATCTTTTTTAAAGTTATATAGGACATTTAAAATCGTTTTATTCTATAACTATGTAACAAAATCTGAAATAAAATAGATTATGTGTGCCACACTTATAACCCCGCAGACGTGACAACATCAAGGGACATTTAATGTATGTGTATTCGTATATTATATTTGCAAAAGGGAAAGCAAGAAAATTTTGATAAGTAAAAGGTAAAGTGGCAAAAATCATGTGGATAACGGCATATTAAATTAAAAAAAAGCTTTGCATAAAACGAACTCAAACTGACCGTACCCAATAAATACTTAATACAAGTGGCCAAGATACCAGAAAGAACAGAATTTAACACCACAAAGAAACAAAACAAGGTAAGAAAAATAATACACTCTAAATAAAAAGCTCGAAACAGTCGCAGGGAAGCCGTAGTTCTTAGACACAGAACACACGATAAATAATACGAAGCAGTGAAGATAAGGTGATAAGCAAAAAGCCGTGAAATATTATCGCAAATTTTTTACGGCCATCAAACACTCATACAACACAGCGTAAAAAAAAAAAACAAAATGATGCATAAAACAGAAATAGACAAGGCGTGACGAACAGACCCTCCACAACACGTCGACGCTACCAACATATATCAAGTTTCGACAGACACTACAGAGGACGCCATAATTAGAATATCATAAGAACAGGACCTAGATTCATGGAAGGAATCGCAAAATGCTGACAAAAAACATAAAATAATTATGATGAACATGATAAAAAGTTGACCCCAAACGTTGCAAGAGAAAAAATAACACTCAGTCAAACTAGCAAGGACATCCCAGAGTAACGTGTAAATTTTACGATACAACCCGTAGCGAGCGAAAAACTCCCTTGAAGATATAATAAGACCATCCAGCCAGGATACAACCAAACAATTGATAGCATTGAAGTGAACACAATGCTCACAGATGGACGAGATCAATAGAACGCTTACGCCCAAAATCAGACACTAGGAAACGCTAGACGGAGTAACAATACCAGTCAAAGTAGAAAACACTATGATAGAACTATTTGATGACACAACATCAATTCGTAGATACCTTAAACTCGAATGAGAAAGATAAGGAGCAGGCAGATACACGAAATGAACTTACTCTACCTACGCATGATATAATAAATCGACCACCAACCCGCTCTCAACAGACCGCATTATCTACATTAGGACGCTTAGCCAGCAATGTGCCAATATTCGACGGCGACCCAGTCCAACTTCCACCTTTTTAACAAATAATGAGGACTATAGCCTACACAGTCGGGCCACTGCATGCGAAATTTAAAGTGAAACATTAGCTAACAGGCTAAAAGGAAAAGCAGTCGAGTTTATACCACGTCTAGCACAATTTACGTCGATTAAGGAATTTTTAAGGGAACTAAAAGACAGGTACGCAAGCATCAGTAATTCCACCACACTTTTAACATAATTAAGAACGTCTACACAGCAAAGAGGAGAACATGTGGGATCCTACTGCAATCGCGTTCAAGCACTATATAATAGGATAATAACACTTTATGACTCAAACCAATACTATTCTCCCTAGAATATTAAACGAATCAGTGGTGGTGGCACTAAATAAAGATAGCACGATCGCTCTACGCTATACTACTCTAATAGGATGAAATGTCTCATAGGCGTAACCCAAGTAATACTACAAGACGAAAAAATGTTTTTCGGGTAATTATAACTAGATAAGATTAAAGGATTTACCGGAATGGGGTACAAATGATAAATATGAGTCAAACCTATACGGAGACGAATACGACAATCTTCCGACGCGACATATGACGCGAATAAACATATCAACGGTACTGAAAATGCTCAACTGACTTGAGATGAAAAGAAGGAACGAGACGTTGCGCGTATTGTAAGCACGAAAATCACAACACGAACAAATATCTCACGTTGATAAGAGATGCCGAAAGGGAAAAAATAAGTCGCATCGAAACGCAATAACACTACCAGTTTAATCAGAATTACTGGAGAGAAGGTTATTTTAGCAATGCCCGAAAAAAAAAAAAAAAATTATAGTACATACCCGCAAAACTGAGATAACCCTAACGACAGCTACGAAAAAAAGGAATTATAGCTCTCGCTACAGTTACAATAGGAAAGAGTGAAATGGGCGAAGCTACGAACAACAGGATAATTGATACAATAATAACAGGTATATTTATAATAATGATAATGGAAATAATGGTGGTAGAAATCCCAGTTAGAAAAAGGAAGTGCCACCGTACAACATACCTGACTTACCTAACGATAAAAATCATGATGTACACACGGAGACCTTAAACCCTCAAGACGCTCGTCGTAGTCTCCAGGCATCAAGCGTGACTCGGCAGTAAGCAAAGATATGAACAGTGCGCCCGCAAAAAAAGTAGAGCCAAAGTGCACCTAACGGGAGTCGGCGAAAAATTGATACAGTAAGCCACACCTCACAAATAACGTAGAAGCGAGCAAAACAGCAGAGCGTACAACGATTCAGCCAATGCATTACACGAGCTACATGCAAAATAGTCTACTGTTGCCACTCAATAAAATACAGACAACTGCGGGCTCATGAAATGATGACAATTATAATTTTGCCAAAATTTTATTATCAACCCGAAGCCCCGGGTTAAAAAAAGACACAGCCAACAAGAGTGCCGAAAAATCACTTAAAAAGATTAAATAAATACAATAAGTACAGGACACACACTACCTTTCGTATGCCTAGAAAGCCCTTAATTAATCAACGGAAGTGCAACATTTAACGCAGATACGGAATGCGAAATATCTATTATAAAAATAAGTAGCCTTAAAAAGGACTCATGTATTAGTTTCATCGAGCAAGTGCTTATAATCGGCGTGACACACGAAGCACAATGCACATAAGGAATATCAGAGGTACCCCTAAATAGGATGGTATGCACTCCACACGTAGTCCCTAACGACTTCCGGATACAAGTGAAAGGACTGATCGGATGGGACCTATTAAAAAAACATGATGGCCGCATCTAAAACAAAGTAAGTATTATAATATTGAACGGCACCCAGATACCTTCGAGGAAACCAGTAAACTTTGCAATTTTTGCAAAATCGAGACATATAATATTTGCACGCATAAAAGAAGATTGTAAAAATATACAAACAGGATAGGTACCTTGTCAAGAATCAGATAAAGGCAGTTTATTAACAAAACATTATTGCAAACAATGATAAACAATGATAACGGTAAAGAACACGCCAAATGCATAAATATTACGGGTAGACCGATGAGAATAATAATTGTACCTTAAGTAGACTTGTTGAAGTGTAAGACAATTATCGGGACGTAGCTATATAGCGTTGATTAGGACGACGGAAAAGGCATACAGAAAGCAATGATAAGAATTTTTAGGGCAAGTAATACTAATGAAAAACCAAGTGAATATGCAAAAGTGACTAGAAACAAAAAAAAATTCGTTGTAACAAATAATGAGGAACTAATTAAAAAGGCATTAAAATCCGCTGATACATTAGGCTGCAACGAAAAAAAAACAACACCACGTGCGCGAACTAATAGAATTTAACCCTTGGGTATTCGGCCTCGACGGAGAGCCTTTACGGGCAACTAGCATCTTAAACAACAAGATACCAACAACGCCAGACAAACCAACTATAGCAGAAAGAATCAGGTACCTGATCGCTCTAAGGAAACAGATAAATAAGAAGTTGAAAGAAATTAGCGGACCAGGGCATAACAGAATCCTCCACGTCGCCGTATGGTTACAACACATGAATAGTACCCAAACAGGTAGGCCCAAACAGGCAGAAGAGATAGAGAATGGTAATAAACTTCAAGCTACTTAACGAAATTACAGTTGTTTCGTGTCACCCACTACCATCCTAAAGCGATATTCTAATAAATCTCGCCTCTGCCCGCTATATAACTTCAGTGGACCTAAAAATGGAATTTTTCTAAGTAGAAATAGATCAAAAAGACGCCCTTAAGACAGAATTTTTCGGACCAAATGGTCACTACCAATACAATCGTATACAAATGGGCTGCACTGATTAACCAAATACATTTGTACGTGCAATAACACAAGCGCCAGCAGGCCTACAAGGACGTGAAGTAGAAGTATACATAGACGACATGATGCTGTTCGCAGCAACATTAAAAGAACACAGAGGTTGATTTAAAAGATTAGTTAAACGTTTGGAAGATAACAACTTAACAATAGAACCAACAAAATGTCAGTTTCTCAAAAAGAAGTGAAAATATTAGGCTGCATAGTCGGCAACGGACAAGAAAAAACAAACCCCGAAAAAATCAGGTCTGTCAGAAACTACCTAAGACCTACAAGCGCAAAGAAAATTGAACAATTTTTAGGTCTCACGGGATATTTTCGACGTTTTATTAAAAATTACGCAAAAATAGCTTAATCAGTTTCAAAGCTTTCACGACATGGCACGGAATTAAAGTGGCAGGAACCTCAAAAAAAAAAGCATTCGGCACTCTCGTTAACGCTCTGTGCAGCAAACCCGTACTCATAGCGCCGGACAAGTATAAGCTATTTATAATAACAACGAACGCATTAGACCACGCGGTAGGCCCAATATTAAGTCAAGGGAAGATAGGCGAAGATCACCCTTGCGAATATGCATCTTACGGCCTAAAAGGTTGCGAACTACGCTACTTAACATACAATGAAAAAATGCTTGCCATAATCTATGCAAAAGATTAATAGACTGTTTTTGAACGGACAAAAATTTGCAGTAGTTACCGACCACGAGCCTCTAAAACGTTTCTACACATCGAAAAAACTAAATCTGTGATTTACAAAACTAAAGGCAGAGCTACGTAGCAACAAATTTGATGTTGTCTATCAATCCAGGAGAAATAATAGAGCACCTGACGCATTATCGCGCAACCTGATCCTAAATAAGAGAGAGAAAAACCCCAAATTGAAAAATTTTACTGAATAAAATTGAACGAAAACACTTAAAATAAGTAATAAAGATGTCACACTAGAGTGCTCAACTAATTTTTTGCCATCTCCGACAATTTCTTACCAACAATACCAAAGCCTAGACACATAGTAACCTCACCACAAAAAATGTCGCAAGAACTAAAAATAAATCTATTTTTAAGTATTCTATGTAATTGTGACAGTTTAGCGCTTATTGTCCATCAATTTTAGGACAATACCTATAGTTTCATGTGATTGCGTTAAGTAGAAGAGGAGAATAGTTGGAGACGGATAGTAACTTTTTTAAGGGTAACTGATTTCTTCCCACGTCCTCTTAAAAAATCTTATGAATTGTAAGTGATTTTAGATTTATATTTTAGATAATCAACTTGCAGAACAATTTAGGACTCCCAAAATACAATGCGGGTGATAAGATTTAATTGTTAAAATATTGAAAATCGTCAAATTTTAAAAATCATACTGACAATATCCACCCAAAAAAAGTTTTTACTGATACTTCCAATTCCATAGGTAGCCGACCACTGTGATCAAATTAGTGCCCTGACCTCAAATAGTGATGTTCAACAGCTGCAAGTTAGACGAAAAAAACTTGTTACGCTAGAAATTATCCCAGAACAAGCATATCAAGAAACAACCATGAAAATGACGACTGCCGTTAATAAACGTTAAGCTGCCGATGAAGCTGCAGGGATAGCAATTCTAAAATGAAAGAGATTAAAAAATTTCATCTCCTCTCATATGGTGCTCCTTGATCGTCTAGAACGTCAGATTGCAGGTGTCATGCAAAAACCGATTTTCGGTAATATCTTACACAGCTACTTGAGAACGTTCTTGAGCTGCATGTAACCGAGATTTTTAGGCTCAAAGTTGTTTTATAGCTGCTAAGAAAGCTACTAGCAGAAAAATTACATCAAGCTGCCGTAAAAGCAGTAAATAGGGCTCAAGCAAATCAACAGCTTGCCGAAAAAAGACTTTTAATGCAAAATATTTTAACCAAACTGATAGTCTGGAGAACCATTATCATTCTGTAAGATATTAAATTGTCAGTCTAAAAACGGAAAGTGATAAATTACAAAATGTGAGAATTAAAATTTTATCAGAATTCAACCATTGTTAATCAATACTTCTTGCATCAGTTTGTTAATGTTCTGCTTATTATCCTATAACAAATCCTGAAATTCATGTAAGATTGTGGTCATAAACAGCTGTATTGAGATGGAAGAAAAGGTTCTAACTATAAAGATTATAATAATGATAATAGACAGTTTTCGTGAAAATAATCTACTCGTGTTACTGGTACTAAGTCTTCAAATGCTGTATAATATAAATTATATAATATAACATAATGTAAATGATAGTTCCGCAAAGAAATTTATGAAGTAAAAAAAAATTATATTCTACGGGCATAGAAATATTGTACTAATCACAGAGATTATCAAATAAAAACTTATTTCTCGTAGCTACGGTCTATTTGTATAGTTTAATCCTACTTGATTTCCCCAAAAATTACCACACTTTTACTGAATGCACACAATTAAACATAAAATAATACAGAGGCTAACATATAAAACGACAGCCATGAAATGCTTGATAACAACTGATCACAAGTGTGATTGCTTGTATTCACAAAACTGCGATCAACTGAACTATCTGATTTTTACAGGAAGATAGTATAATTTCAGGATAATCGTACATTGGATATAAATATACTTACCATTCTATCAAATTTGTGCCATTTAGTATTTTATTTTTGCGCTTAATGTGCAGAAAGATTACGACTAAAACGTAAAATTAACATAAATCTTTATTATAACGCGTTTTAATGCTAATTATCCATCATCCACATATTACGTTTTATTTTAGCAAAATCATAAAAATTTCATCTAATTACTTTTTTTATTATATTCTTATGAACCAGCAATCAGAAGCACACAAAGTTTCATGAAAAATAAGTTATACACCATAAAAGAGAATAACTTGTAGGGCAAATTTTTATAATGGTTCTGAAATCATTTTTTAACGTTTGGCGCTTACCTAATCACTAGATGGCTTTGGTTGGGTTACTTATTCAGTTGCTTGGTACAATAAAACTGTATATAATTTCGATTATTTAGATACAACCGAACCTATAAGTGTTGATTATAAGCTCAAATTACTAATTCTGATTGTAAGTTTCGACAACCTTATTTACAATTGTTTAATAATATTTATTTATTTAGCTTGCGTATTAATATTTTAATCACGAATAAGGGACACTATTTTCAATCCGTTTATCCCAAGGTTCTTTCTCCCATTGGACTTTTTTTAAATACTTGGTTTATTTTAGCGTCTTTTATTTCCAAAAACAGTGTTTCCTAACTGCATTTTTCCCAAAATACTATGTTTTATTCATAATTTTACATGATGTCAAACAGTCTTTGTGTAGGTCAGTACATTGTCTTCATGTAAGTATTTGTAATGATTATGCACTACGGTACATTATTGTTCCACTGTTTCACTCCTTTTTTTTGGCAACCTTTCCTAAACGCTGGCTAAGCTGTTGCTGGCGCAGCATTATTGTAGTTTCTATTTGATCATTCTTTAGTTTATCAAAGAATACGAATAAATTTGGATGCTGTTTGCCTACTACAATTTGAAAGCAGTTTTGCCACCCTTTCGATCAGTTGTTTGTACGGGCTAAACCTTCCAAAACATAGTTGTACAGATTCCGAATGATAGGAGCATACCTGGGAGGGTAACAAGCTAATATACGCATCAGACGACTGCGCCTATTGTATCGATGAATGTATGTTTTTTCGAAGTGTTTTACTATAGGATCGAATTCTTCCTATAATTTATTACACAATATTTAGAAATGTTGGTCAAAGTCTTTCGACGGGACAGAAGCTAAGGCGCAGAGCATGTCAGCTCCATTTGTTACTCGCTAGTCATGCCTATTATACTGTGTTTGCAGACGATTAGTTCAAACATGGCGATAAACGTTTTGACCTAAGTAAAAAAGATAAGATATTACTTTATCTGGACCAAAAACTGTGTTTGCTGCATTTATTATTGCGACTTTAAAGTCGCTTATGACTCGCTTTTAAGTGTTGGTCAGTCTTATTTTACGTCCTTCTTTTAACGTGACCCTAAAAATTCTTGTGTGAAACTGTTGTTGCTTATTTTTTACGAGTGCGTGAAAAAAAGAAAGTCACTATGGTCTGTCGCTCACGATTTATGCCACGTTAGGTTTCATCCCTAAGTACAGAAAGAAGTGGCCAAAATATAGCGGGTGCAGTCTTGAAGGCCCCATCGACAAACCATACACTACATGCAAAAAGACTTCTGAGACTCTCCTGTGTAGCGAGGATAAGAATTTTTTCACAGCGTGTCTTGTCGTCACCAACATTGTCATCACTTACACATTGCCGTCACCTTCTTTATTGAATGACGAGCCAAAGCATCAGAGTTATTCAATGGTAAACGTTTGCGTGTGATGCAGTGGTATCTCTTATAAATTGCACAAACGACTTGGGTTAGGCAGCATGTCTCATAAACGACTTCCTCATACAGCTTTAACAAGTAAGAGAGCTCTGGCATATCTGTCAAAGCACCTACATTATGAAAAAAAATATCCATGATAAATTTATGACAGGTTATGCAATATAGAAAGAATGTTAACCTGAACGAATGTCTCGCAATTCTCATCGTAAAATTTGAGCCAGATGCATTTTTAGGTGTTCCTCCGCTAATCATTTTCTACTACTGACAACCTTTAATGCCTGGATCACATCTCAATTTGAAGCATGATTATGCTCTGACGAGTCAGGCCCCCTGTATATACTACCAAATTGTCTTCATCTCCAATCTTTATGACTCGGGTAGGTCACGCCCATTTATTTTAGCTGTTTCAGTACTGGTGAAAGTCTTCCAAATGTATGTTATACAAGTAGCCGTCGGCACGTAAGAAAGATCTATTTTTGACACGAATAAATTCGACTGCTGAATCAGATATTGTAAATAAAATTATCTAAATAAACACGATCAGTCTGACTATTTTCAGAAATAAACGATAAATATTGTAAATTGTTTTGTAAGTAAGCAAGACAATCTAATGGGGAAGGTACAGTTGGGTGCGGATAATGTTCCGCTCTTCTGCCTCCATTTTATTGAAAAATATTCTGGTATTTCGATCGTTTACAAGAAAAAAAAAAAAAGAGTTTAAGAAAAATGTACCTTTTTGGAAAAAAAGTTCATTTGAAAAAAAGTATCTTGGGAAAAAGGGGTTAGAGAAAGTGTTCCCCCAACCAGTCAATACGTCGGTACGTAAGAAAGATCCTTTTTTGACACGAATATATTCGACTGCTTAATCTGATATTGTAAATAAAATTATATAAATAAACACGATCAGTTTAAACATTTCCAGAAATGAACGATAAATATTGCGAATTGTTTTGTAAGTAAACGAAACAATCTAATAGGGAAAGTACAGTTCGTTGCGAATGATTTTCCGCTCTTCTGCCTCCGTTTTATTGACAAATATTCTGGTATTTCGATCGTTTACAAGAAAAGAAAAAAAAAGAAGGGTTTGGAAAAAATGTACCTTTTTGGATAAAAAGACCGTTTGGAAAAATGTATCTTTGGAAAAAGGAGTCAGAGAAAGTTTTCTCCCAACCAGTTTGTTTGTTGTGGCAGGGACAAGCAATGGTTAATAGTACAACAGAGCGTCTCATATGTCTATTCTGGCATTTCTGTAAGCAATTATGTCAGTGCACCGGTAGAACATTCGGATATTGTTTGCAGTATGTTTATCAGGTACACCACTCGTTTTCGGAGCTCTTGCAGAAACAGATTAAGAGCAATGCATATGACTTTACATCTTATAGCATTAATGACAGAAGCTGTTTTTGTAACTCTCCGTTTATCACTCAAAAGCTCTTACTCTGTTTTTATTTATATCATCTGCGATTTACTTACAACGAAAACTACACCCGCTAAACAAATTTTTTCATGATAATATACAGTTAAAATTAAACTTATTGTGTGATAGGTGTATTTACTTTAAAAATACAAACAAGGCTGAGAGATACAGTCAAAAACTTTCGTTAAAACTTAGGTTAGTAAGTTAGTGGTGGGTTAGTGATTTGTACTTTACTCTTAACTATGGTATTAAGAACTTTTTAATCAGTACATAAAATGGTATGATGCATAAGGTTCAAATTACAGAAATAATTTAAGTTTATTTTTTAGAAACCTTCCTTCAGCATTTAAAATATGCATATTAAATGGATCACAACATAGTAAAATTGAGACAAAAAGGGTTTTATCACTTTTATAAATATTTTTCCTTTTCAACCTACATAAGGTGTGTTATTTGTAAAACTTTAAAAGGATATGTTTAATTAAACAGCTGTTATCTTTTAAAAAACCGACTTTTTCACCAGTAAGTCAGATGCGCTGATAATAATCCTTGTTGTCATTGTTTATCAAAGCTTAAAGCAATGTTTGTAGACTGATAAAAAGTATACAAAAATCTAACTACTTTATGATTGTATTGGGCATAAGATCTCAATTTTGTCTTCTATTGAAACATAATAGTTTTGGTGGCATAGTGTCTGCAACAATTAATAGTAGAAAGCACTGCCTTTGTAGTGTCTTATCTCAGTCTTACTAGATTAAAAGCGATAAAGTAGATTTTCTTACCATGGGCCCAAAGTGCAGCAGAGCCTTTTCGCCCTCAGGCCGCACTTTAGGCCCTTGGAATCACTGTGCGCCCACGGGCAGAAAATTTTTTTCAGCCCTCCGGGCCCAAAATTTTTTCTGCCCTAGGGCGCAAAGTATTTTCGCGAGCCCAAAGTGTGCCCACGGGCGCAAAATTGCACTTTGCGCCCTCGGCAAAAGTAAAACAAGCGCGTCCTTCGGGCGCTCCATTTTTTACTTTCTGCCCTAGTGGCGTAATATACTATTACTTCACTATGTCTAAAATATACACTCTGCGAGGGTCCAGGCCTACGCAACATAGCTCTACACAAGCAATTTACGCCTAATATCACTATTACTAAATGTATATTAGTATTTTATAGCACGTATAGGCCGTTGCTCAGATATAATTTTTTTTCTTATTTAAATTAATTAATTTTACATGAATTTCACCATGATTGCAATACATTTTTGTGTAAATAAAGGCTCTAAGAAAAGATTATTGAGCCAGACGAAATATTTAATCGTCTCTATATCAGCTTTCTTTCTAGGCAGGAGCATCAATATAATTAAAAGAAAACAGCTAAATTTACCTAATTAAATTTTTTTGTACATAACTGATACATATCTTAATACAAAAAGCAGTTGCTAAGGTTGATTTAAGTTAAATGAATGGATCCTGATAGATAACTGATAACATACTCTGTACACACACACACACACACACACACACACACACACACACACACGCACAGACACACATACATTTGTGCGCACGCCCACGTTCCTAAGCACACACACAACTGAAGACGAGCGTACTTACCAGAGCAATGTATTTTGATTTCATACTTTAAAAAAGATGTTTACACATGTTTCCAGCGTGATATATTTACATGTAATTTTTTGTTTATTACAAATCTTCTATAAGGAGGCAGACTATAGGAGATACTTAGTTGCTAAAAGTCGCATTTACACAATTGCGCAAAATTTATCAGTATAGGCGTTTGTTTTTGTTTTGGTATATCATGGACTCATACGTCTATCTCCTTTCTGAATGCACTATTTAGGACACTTAGAACTTAAGAAGAAAAGAAAAGATGGATGAAAAGAGGTTTGGGGTGATAAACCACCGTTCCACTTTTACCCTGGACAAGTCCTGTGAGGTGGAGGACAACCTCTTGGAAAAAACCCAGCCCAGAACAGCTTTGTGTATTCCTAAACTTCTGACCTGATAACTGTGTCCAGATATAGATCATACAGGCATCAGGACTTAGCTCCTGCATACTTCCTGCTTATCACATTGTTCGTAATGTAAAAAAAGCAGTTAATTGATCTCCGAAGAAAAAAAGCATAAGCAAACCTCTAGGAAAACAGCAAGACATTAACCAAGTCGCATCCATGCCTGTACACTGATTGATTCTGCAGATTGACAAAAATGCAACACTGCCGCTATGCCACCACGCCGATACAGTATGTACACATAAGAGGAAAATCGTCTCAACTGTGTCAGTGAGACCATAAGCGGTTTGCTTAAGTAATTTACAAACACGACGTTGTGACCAACCTGCCTTGGCTTCAAAAAATAAATGATAAAATAGCAACAATATGTATTCTGAAGAGTCTTTACATTAGCTTTCGCATGGCATTATTTAGTACCACGATTATTTCTTTAATACCCTACAAAAATGCATTTCATATAAAAACGTGCTTTCGGCATAATCATTCAATTCTAAAAATGATTAATGCATTTGGAATGCTGAGATCGAGAGACTTTGAAATGTGTATTGATGTTATTATGTATTTATGATTCAAAGTAAAGACAACGGATACAAAATATTGTTCTTAGCACTCGATCGAGCCGCTTGCGGTGGTGCTAGTTCACTTAGAGCGAATCTTCCTATAAGAATTCTCTGTATAGTAATAGAAGCGAATTTAACACAAGTGACTAAAACTTGTATATTTAATGTAGAATATAAATAGTTTCATTATTTGACTTTTTTCCACAGGAACCGCAGAATAATAATGTTTAATAGAATGTCAGGGGCTGGCACGCGAAGCACTCAGCGCACATTCAGTACATAAGAAAGAATTATTTTATTTATTGATACACATTAAATATCATCAATTTTTCCAATTTTTATTACATTTATGCACAAACTTATCATAGACGCTCTTTTTTTTGTATATTTTATTGTAAGCAATGTTAACTGTAGAGTCATACATGTACAAAGTTTGAAATGTTTCTCAGTAAACTACGCCTATAAGAGTACAATTGCAGTTTCCAATAGTAATTCTTTGATTTGATATAATATAACATATTTGATATGAACATAAGAAATATTAGAAATAAACAGTACCATTGACTTAGTGATTATAACAAATATATTTCTAAGGGAATCCCTCAAAAGTAGCTCAAAGGGAAAAGCGGTAAGTGGAATCTCTTTGTAAAGCTCTGCGTTAAGAAATACGTACATCAACAAAAATCAAATCATTTTGTATGGAAAATTTGATAACTTTTTCTAAAAAACGTAAACAAGTGTGCCTTGTACAGTATAGAAAATTCTATAATACTTTTTAGTTCAATTTTACCTTTGGGAGCGGTTCAGCCATAGTTGTCATGGGTTCAAGAAATCGCCTATTTTGAAACGATCTTATCATGGTGGACGTGGCTTGTGTGCCATTTTTGTGTTATTTGTGCATGGTTATTATTTGTAAAAATACTTGAAATATGGCTGAAATTTAATCATTGCTTATTGCTAAGAATATAAATAGATACAAATTATAGCATTTTTTTTTTAAATTTATTTGACAATTAGTTGTCTAGACTTTGAATTTAAGTATATAAAAATAAATCGAGTCGCTCCGAATTATCGCAAACACATGCATTATTTATTTTAGTCCTCGTTCCTTTCATAACTTTTCTTTAAATAATAAATAACTAGCTTCTTATTTTATTGCTACGTAGGCATTTAAATTGTCCGAATTTCAAATCCAACTCTATCATAGATACTGTAACGATAATGTCAGCATAATGATTAAAAAATTTAATAAAATATAAATAATTTGGATGATAAAGGTCATGTTGGTACATATTTTATCAACGAAATTCATGGCTGCACTATTTCTTTTATGAATGCGTAATGTCAAAAAGTGTTGCACATTAAACAGCTTTTTTAAAAAACCGCTAGAAGATATGTAAGTACTGATTAAAGCAGAAGTCAAAGAACAAGAACAAATCCTGACAAGGTAAATAATATTTTAATTGCGAGAGGAATACGATGTTAGCAGAAAAATGTTTGCAACGGCTATGAAATATTTGAAGAAAACCATGATTTCTTGTTAATATATTATAAAGTTAACAGTATGACAAATAGTAACTACAGTAATATGCATAATCATGGCAAAATAACTGAATCTAGTCAAAGTATAACAGGTTCAGAAATAATTTAATTTAAGTATTGGATACAAAAGCTAATAAAACTGTTCAACGATCCTAGTGGAAAAAATAGCCGCAATACTTTTATACAGTGTAAAAAACGTGTACGTTATGGATTAGAAACAAATTTTACGTATAATTGTCATATGGAGGCATGACCTATATATAGTCCGACGACAAGCAGTCTTAGCTATTAGAAATAAGTTATAGAGCTATTTTAGGATGAACATACGTTGGAATTGTCAAATGCAATTAAAATATTAAGCATATCAGAAAAATTCATGCAGCCTAATAGCCAATTGTACTAAACTGTGTACAAGAAACTGCAGTGAAAATTATGATGATAGCTGTAAAGAAAAAAAAAAAAAGATGCTAAAAAAAAGAGCCAGGTACACAATAAAATGTAGTGCATAACTATTGTTACAAATGGCCCCTAAAATAACAGTAGATGAGGGACTAATTGTAATAGACTAGGAGCCGACCGTAAAAATAGCGAAGCATCAACGAATTTGTTCATAATTATAATACCAATGCATTTGATACCAATGCATACCGTGAGACAGGGGTGCAAAAGAAATAGTTGAGCGGTCGTAAAGGAGAAATTCCAAAAGTATGGTTACACTGGATACAAATCAAAGGATAGACAGAGGGTACGAGACAGGGCTTATTCAATTCCTTTTTTTCCCCAGAGTTCGAAAATGCATGGGTGCAATGGCTTAAGTTGAGCAGTGATGATGCACCCTTGAAAAAAACATTGGATAAGTACAAAGCTGCAGGCACTTGTCCATGTTGCCTCGTAGCGGACGACGTGCCCGCACACAACGTTGTCGAGTCGCGGCAAAATCTTAACCTGTTGGACGCGTACCTTCGATACTCGGTGTATCATCAAGTACGATATCAACAGTTATTTCTTTCGTGCAATGATTAATAACTGTTCTTTTGCTGAAGTGCAATATATTTGACGTTTTTCGACTCTTTTATCGCGCTGGCACTTGTAGTTCGTGAAAAAATCACTGGTTAAATGAAGCTGTACGTAAATCGAGCGCAATGTGTCGAATATGGAAAGTTTCGCATATGATTTCATAATAGCTTGTTTCGTGTAATACCCCACGTACGTACGAAAAATCGTACATTTGACTATTTTAGCATTCCTCTCTATACAAAAGATGTATTTGGATAAAAGATTTTAGTCTTACAAATATTGTAATTTTGAAAAGGTAGACATACAGTTGTTCATTTTTAGTCCCTGCATGCATTATTTTACAAAACCATGTCTATTTTTTGGAACCTATACTCTACAAGAAAAGCATTTATTTAACCAGTGATTTTTTCACAAATTACAAGTGCCAACGCGATAAAAAAGTCGAAAAAAGTCACGTGTATTGTATTTCAGCAAAAGAACAGTTATTAATCATTTCACGGAAGATATAACTGTTGATACCGTACAAGATGATACACGGAGTATCGAAGGTACGCGTCCAACAGGTTTAAATTTTGCCGCGACTCGACAACGTTGTGTGCGGGTGCGTTGTCCGCTACGAGGCAACATGGCCGAGCGCCTGCAGCTTTGCACTTATCCAATGTTTTTCTCAGGGGTGCATCAAAACTGTTAAACTTAAGCCATTGCGCCCATGCATTTTTGAACTCTGGGGAGACAAGAGAATCGAATGAGCCCTATCTCGTACCCTCTGTCCATCCTTCGATTTGTATCAAGTGTAACCATACTTTCGGAATTTTTCCTGTACAACCGCCCAACTATTTCTTTTGTACCCCTGTCTCACGGTGTGCGTTGGTATTAAATGCATTAGTATTTTAATTATCAACAGATTTGTCGATGTTTCGCTATTTTTACGGTCGGCTCCTAGTCTATAACTCTTTGTCGGAGTTGGCAGTCAGCATCGGTCTGTGAACGAGCCAGGTTTTTTATATAGGTATATGTCGTAAATATTGTGCAATTTTTAATTTTGCCGAAAGGTGTAGAAATTTGACTTAACCACGCAACTATTATAAAATCTAAGATGTATTGAGACCATTAACGGCAACAAAAGCAGATAGTTAAGGAAAATTATTGTAAAGATATTGCCAGATTTGCAGCTAACTCTATTTAATTTTGATAGTAGATGGAGATAGTTGTGCACATAAAAAAAATTGTTAATAATAATGTTAAACTAGTGAAATGATATGGTTAACCAATATTACAATTATGATATGATTTTATAATCATTTGTTTATAAATCTAGTTGGTTAACTGAAAACTATTTTAGATGCGACTCAGCCTTAGAGAGGCTAGCAAATCAAAAATTTTGTAAACCTAAAAAATGTGATCAAAATCATCATGTTTATTTTACGCAGCTGTGTCGAAAAATCTGTTAATAATGGCTGAATAGAAATCGGTGGTTGGCCGAAGAATATTTATTAAATAGGAGTAGACATGATAAATATACTAAAACATGTTTTTGGAGATGACGAAAATTTCAAAAATAAAGCATTATCTTTTACTGAAAAAAAAAACTGATCAAAGAATGAGATACAAATTACGTAATCCCGAAAAATAAAATAAGATTGTTCTAAAAAATGAGAGACGCTATTAGACACCCGATCGATCATAGAAGAAGTCTTCCTCTCAAAGTAACCGCTAAGATTATAGAGTCGTTTAATAGTATTGGATATGACAGCACTAATGGTAAACGTGCTGATTATGTTTTGACTAGTCAATGTAACACCAGAGCTTATAACGCAGTATTACATCTAAATGCTTAGCAAGTGTATACTTAAATGTAAATATTGCAAGAAAGTATCATAGTTGATTCAAAAGATGATTAAAAAGGAAATGAAAGAAACTAAAGCAATCTAGAAAGAGAAAGAGTATGGGGTGTCGAAAGATCTAATTTTTTTACAAAGGGAATTAACATTGTGATAAAAAAACTAAAAAAACAGATATGCATAAAAGGGTTTTTTACAAATAGATTGTGCATTTTCCACTGTTACGTCACAATCAAAAATACGAAGATAATATTAACGAAAAAATATTAGGTCAATATCAATCGACGACATAGCAGTATTCAAGAAAACATAGTTCTCTACATCTTATTCTGCTATTGGGGTGAGAAGTTAGAAAGCATCAAGTGGTTCTTTAAAAGTTACAAATAAATTTTATTTATCAACAAAATACTTCTCAACTGCACTATGGAATTGATTATTAAATGGATGCCAATCAAGATCGATAAAATTTATTGAATAATAATATTTTTCTATGTAGATGATATTATCTATTTACTTAGTATGTTGCGGTAGGGTGGTGTGCATCGTAGTAGAGTCTCGTTTCCAAGTCTGTGGCAGTCAGCGTGGGGTCGACTGTCTGTTGCAGTAGTGCTGTGTAAGCTGTGTACGTGCGGTTAGTGTATTTAAAAGAAAATGTACAGTGGGGTGTTCTCGTTGTCCAAATTAATGCTCAGAAGTTAATGATTGAAGGCGTAGCATAGGGGCCGTGCGATCTAACCATGAAGTCAAGTAGTCGTTGTCTAGGAGTTGGCATGCCTCCAGGTCTCGTGTGTATGGGAGTCTAGTGCAGGAAGCGTATGTGTCGATGAGCGTAGAAAAAATGTGCCTAAGAGAGCGAGTGTGTGAGTTGATAAAAGTTAAGTCGCCAAAGTGAGTTTGTGCGTCGTCGGGGTGTATATAGTATGCTTAAACTCAACCGTAGCAAATAATAGTCCCTAGACCCTTGTGCGATCGTCGCAGAAGCTAGGATGTGTAAAAGTAAATGGATGTATGCGTATTAAAGCGTTACTACTTGGCAACAAAGATGGCGAGAGACCTTTGTGTAATAATCTGGGGTAATAAGAAGAAACGCGTTATTGAGAGAAATTATGCATTCGTGTGTTCTTCTTGCGGCCGCTTCTTTTTTCCGGACGCCCCGCGGCAGAATCTACCCTAGAAAAAGAGTCTACAGGTAGAGCTGAGTGTAGCTAAGCAGTATCATCGTTGATGTTAGTTTCGTGTATATTTGAAGGAGTGTTTTCTCCTCAGTAGCTTGGGCGTATTTCAGTCGTATTTGTTGTTTTTTGTCTTTTTAGGTAATTTCGGCGTTTTGCCGTATTTTCTTGTAATACTGTTTGTTTGTTTTTTGAGTGTAAGTTGTTCGGGACTGACCTACGTTGGGACCGTGTCTAGATGCCTCGTCACGTAAGGCGCTTGATGTAGGGCTGTTGTCGCGGGACGACCGACACATTATTTGAAGTATGTATGTGTGTGTGTGTGTGTGTGTGTGTGTGTGCGTGTGTGTGTGTGTGTGTGTACGTGTCATAGTGACTTCAAGTGCGGGTGACGTAAAAAAAAGTCGTTAGTGGAATGAAGTATCTAGCACCTGTGTTGTAAGACGAGAGCATTAGTTGCGCTAGCATCATTTTAGCGGTGTAAACGGAACGGAGACAGAGTAGAGCAGGAGAAATATGCTTGACTGTAGCGTAAGTAGCGCCCCGCTCTATACCGTGAATCGAGCCATATCGTTTCAATTGCGCTGCTGCATAGCGCCTTCAAGCATTGCTGCAGCGGTGGTATCAAGCCCGGTCATGTTTGTGTGATCTTTTCATTTCTATTTCCTTATAAGTAGTGACAGAGGTTAGTATAAGTGCATATGAGGTAGTTTTGTGCAAAGTACTGCTAGGCAGCGTGTCGAGCGAAAGATAGAGAGATGTCAGTAGCTCAGGCAGACACCTAGCTGGATTCTGCGTATCAAAGACAGTGTGGCCTGGAGTAGAAGGCAGCGTGGTGATTATGTCCTTTTCCACGTAAATTTTTGTCGTACCAGTGCATGCTTTTAGGATTATGAATTATTTTTTAGGTGAGACTCAGGGAGCTAAGAGAGACTCAGCTTATATACTTGTATAGTCAGAGAATGATGTGGGTAAAGTGCATGTGCAAGACAGCGCCAGAAATAGTAACAATAGCAATTATTCTTGTTTTTTTTGTAAAAGTAAGTTGATTATCATGGTTATTGTTATAGCACCCTGCGATCTCCTCCGTTGCGGTAGCGTGAGTTGTAACTCGTACATATGCAAGTATTTTTTTTTTTATTGCTGGATTGAACCAACATTATGTTGATTGTCATTTTTAAATTTATAATAATAATGATTATCTTTTATAGTGTCGTAGCTGCTCTTGTTTTCCTTTTAGAGATAGAAAACGGCACTTCGGAAAGTTTGAAGGTTGTGCCGCAAAGTCAATACTTTGACGAAAATATATCGTGAGCTTGATCGAATTTGTTGTGATCATGAATATTATTCAAAGAGGGGTGTCTTACTTCGTTTCATGCGTGTTCAGTGAAGTGAAACGTATCCTTTATCTATTTTGATCGTAGTAAGTGTAATATTTTCGAATTCTTCTATCGTGTCATTAATCATCTTGCTAAACTGGTAAATGCTTAATAGTCACATTATCAATCGAGAGAATCATCAAGCTGTTTCAAACATCTCGTTGTAGGTGTTCATAAACACTATTATAGAGGCAAATAAGAAAGCTCTGTTCGTTTCGTGTTCTAGTGCAGTAGGTCACAGTTCTTATTATTGTGCCATTTTCTTTGTTAGGGAAAAATAAGACCAATGGATAATTTTTTTTGTGCTGGAAATCTTCTTATTTTGTTATGCTGGTAAAAGAATAAAATATGTACCAGAACATACTAGTTTTATTAGTTCGATTGTTCATATGATTCCTGCTCTTTTTTTTCATGTGTGGGCGCATATGTCTGAATTTTTAATCGATCGAGAGAAAGATAGCCAATATTTAGTGCCAGATTTTTAATATTATCTTTGCGGCACAGAAGCTTGCTAGGAGCCAGAGAAACCTCCATCTGTGATTAGTCGAAAAAGGGCCTACCGACTACGGTAAGAAATGTATTCGTTCCATGTTAAGTGGGATTTCGGATGGGACAAGTCATTTAGAAAATGCCTGTCCTAGGGGAGGGAAATATGATGAAGTCATTTTTTTCTTTTTAGCCATGATTGCCAAAATCACACTCAGCAAAGTTTATTATTTTGGCGATTTATTTATTATTTGTGCGTGTTTACTTTTATTTGATTCATGCAAGAGAGTAAGGGAATAGCAATTGTGATATAACGGTTGAAATTAACTAAGGCATTAAGCGCAAATAAGTGTTAAAATTTCCTGCCTACTCGAAATATACATGTGTGTATTTCTACCGAGAGTTGCTGAATCTATTTCAGAGTATTTTGCTGACTCTATTGTAATAATTAGTGCTCATGTGTGTCATTATTATTGTAGATCGCAGAGATAGGTATTAGTACGACTATGTATGCATTTTTGTGTGAGTGGAGGCGAGATCGAGTCAAACGCGAGTGATGTAGAGTAAGAGACAGGGAGAGAGAGAGATGGAGAGAGACGGAAGTGACACAAAGGGGCTATTGAGCCTACGCAAGCCAGAAGGTCTGTTCGTCGCGGGACTTCTTAAATGTTTATTCTATGAAACTTTTTTTATCTCAATAGTCAGGTTATTTGGTTCGCTGTGAAAACCAATAAAAAGTTTTGAAATAATAATTGATTTATTAGTCTACAGGTACCACGGAATCCGAAGATTTGTTTTCATATTTGTCAAAACCTTTTTGAACTGGTAACAAATTTTCGTTTATATCTGACAATTAATTTTTCATGCAGTCATCCTTCTTATAAGACAAAAGCTGTTTGTGTCATGATTACCTCTTATTCTCAGATACTCATACAATAACATCAGACAAAATGAGTTTAATGAAATTCAATGTGCTACATGATCTTTATTTTAATACAACGCCCTTTTGCTCTTCTAAAAAAAAAAGCTTTAGTAAGCTTGTTCTTGACTTTAAACTTTGCATTTATTTTATGGTTTAATCGTGTTTGGCATACGAGAACCCTTATTTGTATAGCAAATAATGTAGCAAACATTGTAGCAAATTTGGAAATATCTTTTTGTTTTACATCTACATTACTATTAGGAGAATTCCTGCAATGATCATGAGAATTTATGGCAGGGATAAACTATTAAAATTAAGCTTTCCATAACCTCAAGAGTCGTAACAATGGCAACGAAGTTACATTTAGAAAAGTTGCTTGGTTAAAATTTAAATTATTTTTGAGATCACACTCTAGGTTAATTCAAAGGTTATTATTAAATGCTTTTCTTTTGACACAAACAAAATAACGAAATGACGCACAGTGCATGGTTCATTGTACGCAAATAAGAATCAGTTAAGAGCCACTGCGTTTTTTTCCGTCCGCTTGCTGTGCAAATGACAAAGTTGGAGTTCTGTGAATCTCACTACCTATATACCTCTTTCAAGTGGCTCATACAACCAAGCGAAGAAATACGTCATTTGGATTAAAGTATCTTGAATTTTAGAACTCCTTGCAACATTTAACAAGATCACATCTTAATCCTCGGTTGCTTAACTTTAACACACTAGTTTTTTAAAAGTCCAGTAGAGATACTTTTTACATAGTTAGATAAAATATTGTTTTTAAAGTGTGTTTTCCGTATACTCATGTATAAAAAGTGTTAACTTTGAGCTTCAATATCTTGAAAGCAGGTACCGTTTAAACCGTAAAAAAATATCGCTATATCCGTTAAATTGTCAACTATAACATATTGAAAAATCAAATGTCTGAATAAAAATCAATGTTTTGGGGGAACTACCTTGATTTTTTGAGTTGGTGGATCGTCTATAAGATGTTCTATTGTGTAATTTAGGATTATTTGACATTTGAATAAGCTTTTTAGTCAATTCATAGATATCATAATATAATTACGTTTTATAACGTGTTCTTTTTAATCCGTTATTCAAATTATAAATTCTTTAGGTGAGTAATCAATTAAACATTAAATTCATTAGAAATACCAAGGTCAAAGGAAAATTCGAAGACACTATTCGAAATTCTATATTCGACCAAACAACATTTGTTGGTGTTATTAAATCCGTATTTTTACCCTAGTTAGGATAATACAAGCTTCATTTGGAATAGTTTGTACTCAAAATATCCTCTTAAGATTTCGCCATCAGATATCTTTAAAGGTTGAAGTATCGGTTAGATTGATTGTAATTGGAAAGTGCTTAATTTCGAACATAAACATATATAAAATGGGTTTTTTTTAATTAAAAGCATTCAAACAAGATATTTTAGTACACAATATAAAATTAAACTCCCTGTATACCTAGCATCCTATAATGTATCGTAATGTAAATGGTGAATTCCTCATATGCCATCACATTTATTGAATTTTTCCACACTCCTTACCTATCAAATACTCTCCCATAGCACACCTACTGCAAACTGAGAAAAAGATAAATTTTTTTTGCTGGTTTTTGTGATACAAACCAAACAAAATCTAAGTCAATTCATCAAACGCTCTTCCCCGTACTATCTCAACACACTTCTTGCAGTTTGTTACACCTCTGACATCTATTCACGCTATTTTTCTTGCTCCTGACTAAATAATAGACGGAAATAAAGAATAAAGTTAAAATATCTTCATTGAATAAAATAGATATGAATATGTAAGTTTCTAAATACAGTTGCTCCAAGATTTATGTTATCTCAAACAGACGGTAAGCCACTGAATTTTAGTCATACGTAAAGAGAATCAGTAATATATTCGCCATCGTCATGAGCGCAAATTTTACATGCTATCGGTTAGGAATTTCAAAGCAGAAAAATTTGGTAATAATGCTATATATGTGGTACGAATACATTATCATTTTGAACAAGAACACCAGAACTTGACTTACAACAGTGATAATTCTGTTATGAATGCTCATAATAGTCATAATTTTTGTAAAGAACGTATTAGTAGTAAAAAAAGTACAATTGATATTCCTAAGGGTGCAATTACTAATACTTTTAATTATTATAAAGTTAGGCAACGACCGAAATTTAATTCATATTAGTGATGATATGAATACAAATACTGTCAATGCTTTTAACTATGAAGATAATTGTCTGGAGTCGAATAAATGTATTTTTGCCAATAAGAATAACAAACGGGCTGTAAAAGTTAGTGTATATTTGTATGGGTGATTTAGCCGTAACTCTCTCATACTAACTTAAATTTTGGTTTAAACTATAGTAATTGAAAAGAAATGTTGTTAAGATATTTTACTACAAAGTTCTATGTTTATTAGATACAAAATATTTATTAATAGTCAATCAATGTCTATTTTCGAATTAATATGTCAGCCTCTAGCACGTGTAGGTAAGCTTTTTGTATAGTTTAAATATTCCTACTTAGCTCAGATTAAACTAAAATCGAATTCTTTTAAATAAATGAAGTTTGTTTAACTTCTTATTACCCCTTTAATGTTATGGCAGCTTAAATAGTGACGTAAAAATTGCTTCAAATAAGATTTTGTGGATGTTTACTGGAAATTCGTAATATTTCTTAAAATCGCTATAACTTTTAAGCAGGCACCTAGAATTTAACGATTTCCATTTAAAAGGATAGTGTTTTATATTTGCTGTTATTTAGAGAAAATTCAGGATCTTTTGCATACTTTTCTGCTTCGCTATTAGTATTAAAAGTTAAAACGACATTTTATGATGTATCTCACAAAAATAGGCTTTTTAGATTAAACGCTGAGACACATTCCTAAAATTTCTCTCAAAAATGCTGTAAACGTAGTTTTGGAAAGATTCATTGACTAAAACCAAAAAAAATGGACGCGGGCTTTGTAATTGTTGGAGCTCAGGGAGTCAGAATCCACATCTTAACCATTTAAATGCTCTTCTAACTCGTGGACAGAACATTAAGACTTTTTCATTTACAAAATCTCTCGTACCATCAAACACGATAAAAAGATAGAATTTCCTACCGGCTTATGTACACTTAGGGGTCACTTCATGTGCTTTAGGAACTGACCAATATTTTTGTGTGAGCCAAACATGAATATTTAAACACTTGGCCATTCAAGAGATCAAAACTTCCACCAATACTGTCATGTGCTTTTGTGTACTACAGGTCAATACTTTAAAATACTGCCGTTAGGTACCATTGTTGAGGTAAAAAGGACGTTCTTCAAAAAATTTTGTGTCCAAACCATGATTTTAGTGTAAATTTCCCGACAAAATGTATGCATTGATAGCTTGTATTCATTTGTAGGATATAAAAAAAGATACTAACCTTATTTGTACATATTGTAGTGGATATTGTATCTGCGGGAATCTGTCAGAAAATCTCTGATTCTCACGAATTGTAGCTTTAGGTGGAAAACTGAGTTCTGAACCGCGGTTGGAACTGACATTTTAGCCCTACTTCCACTGTTCTCTTGGTAAAGTAGGCAGAATATTGTTTTAAGGCTAAATGTAAAGAAAATCTGATACTTTTAGCCTGTCGTATCACTTAGACCCTTATAAATTTCATCTACATTTGGCTGGACAAGGCCTGGATGCTATTTGAGTGAGTAACAGCAGAATGACCTTCATGCATACTAGCTGCCACTTTTTTTGGTTACCATGATAAGGCCTGACATGCATGATTGTGCGTCTGTGTTTATTATCATCGTTATGTACCAATATCTCATTTGGCATATGCGTGAGCTAGCTGTAATTCCTGTGATAGTAATGGGTATTATAAGTAATACACCACTCGTAAGTCTTGATACCTATGATATCTATCATACTGCAGTTATATTAATATCTAAATTATAAATCGAAGCAAGTATACAGGTCCACCATTATAGTATTAATCAAGTTAGAAAACGAAAGTTCGCATGTTGTCAATAATTTTAAGCCGTCGTTGTCGTCGCCCTTGCCGAAAATGTACGAAATATCCGAATAATTTTATGCATAAACGCGAAATGTATGCATTTATTTCCACATTTTTGGTAAGGGCATTGTCATCGTCGTCGTTGTCGACTGTTTCTATACTTGTTTAATGAAAGCTACAAATGTAAATAGAAGGACTTATACATAAACTGCAAGAGACAGAAACATTCCTTTTCTCGATTAAACATATCAAATAAATGTTTTAACCTCCCAAATGGCACTGAGCTAATCAGAGTAAATCTGGCTAACTCCATACCACAGTCTCTAGTCGGCTTTAATTTTGATAAAACTGGATTGTCTCTGTAAACTTAAAACACAGTTATTGAAACACTATTTGTGTATTCTAAATACCCTGCTTATAATGACATTTAGCATACCTTCATGAAATGTATTGTTTTTTTTATAACAAGGTTAAAAAAAATTATATTTAATATAATACTAAAAAATAAAGTTAAACTGAAGGATTATGTGTATGTATGCATATTTAATATAAGAGTTTACTATAACACTTTAGTTGTTTTATACCGATACACACCATTGTTTTATTCTGCTTTTAAGAATAATGCACATAAACATTATTGTCTACTTTCTCTAATAGCACAACAATCCAAAAAATGTATTGAAAACATTTTAAAGGCATTTTACAAGTTTCTAACGTTTTTCAAACCTTTTATACGATTACAGTATATACTTTATCATTAAATCACCTTTATGATTTACCTCTATATTTTTAATTTTTTATTTACAGTTGTATAACTGCCTTTCAACCTAAGAAATTATCTTTTAAATTATCAGACAGATTATGACAAGCTATTGACGCACTGATAAAAAGTAGATACCCTTTACTCTGTTAATCTATTTCTTGATTTTCTATTTATGAATACGCGAATAAGAAAATGTTGATCATTCGATGCGTTTACGCTAATTTAAATAGTTATCCAATACTTAAATACATAAAAGAAAACTATTTCCGCTTATCTCAAAGTTGGAAAATTTTCTGAATGAGCAAATAATGCTCTTATATTGTTTTTTAAGAGATCGTAAAAGTTAATAAATACATTCTACGAGGAAAATTATATTTGTACGATTTTGAAAATAAATAAGATCCCATAAGAAAGATCTTAAAAAAGGTCAAACTTTGGCAAGAAGAACCTCTTTAAAGTCAACTTCTTGGAAAAAATCAAGTTCATAGACATTTACTGAACAATCTCATATCTAATACAATTAACTTAGTTTCCCGAAAATGGAGCCGTAAGATTTGATAATAACCTGGCGAGTGTCTTCTAAATTGATGGTAGGTAATATAGTACATATTCTAAGATATTTATTCTTCCACGTGCATGTAATTTTATAAAGAGAACCAAATACTTTATAGTGTATTTTAATTATTTTCTAAAATAAAATTTAAAAATAAGTATCGTATAAACCATTTTAACGAATTTTACGATAGATTATTTGTCGACACAATTGATTGTTTGCATGATTAGATGTCTACTATTATTAATACAATTAGTAAATTTTTCCACTACCAATATAGTCAGGTAACGTAAACAATGCACTATTTAGTCATGTCTTATAATAAGTTATATCTCTGAATTCTTTTCGAGTGTTATTTTATCACTTTTAAGAAATAATTTTTTTGAAAACGATATTGTTTAAGATATGAATTCAATTAAGAGCACAATTAAATACTTAGTACGAGTACGTATACCAATTAATGATCGGTCGACCTAGTTTACATCTTGTTACTTCTAAGATGGTTTGTATGATACCAATTTCTGAATTCTGTTACAGTAAATAATTTTAATATCACAAAAGTACTATGTTTCCATCATGAAATTAATCATCTGTGTAAGAAAAGAAAACTTCGAGAATATATTGTAGTGCCTCATTTATATTTAAAGCACACTTGCAAATTCATTAATAGATATCATGGCTTTTTTATCAGTGATTGTAATAGATTACCGTATTAGACAATATATTACTCAGCTAACATCAACAAACTCGATTATTTTTAAGAAGATGACAACAAAAACTCCTACTCGCCAAAAATCTACATTTTGACACGTCTTTTTATATAATATTATTATACATATTAAATAATAAAGTTATCAATAAATAAATTTATTAACATTGAATTGAAATTTTTGCTCGTTTTACGATTTCTTTATTTGAAACAAGGCTCACGGCTGTTTTGGCTGTTATGCAATCTTCAAAGGTTCAACATACACTGGATACATAAAAATATCAAATATGATTAAGTGTACATATGTAATTGATAAGGCGGATATTTACGAATGATTTATTGCAAGCATCATCGTTAAGATCATCATCTATTATTGGTGAAAGAGAGAAATCAAGTTGATCATAAGTTATTGATTTATTTTGTCTCGGTGGTTTGACAATTTCTATTATTTCTAACAAATTAGATTTTTGGCATTTATTTACAGTATGGAGCAGTTTTACATGATCAATGTCTGGCAAATGTGCATGGGACTAAGAGTGCTCACTAAAGCCAATTAAGTCAATATCATTGTAAATAAATTTTATATGTTCATTGATACGTAAGGACAGTTCGTGCTCTGTTTGTTCTATGTACATAGCGCTGCTTTCTGGGCATTTTTGTAGATATCCTCCGCTTTTCTCCAATATGCAAGATTTTTCTTTATTATTGACTAAAAGGGACTCAACATTACATTTATTGACTATCATCTAATATTTTTCACGTTATTTCAAATTACTTACTAATAATCTTTGAAACAATAAAAACAACATTTAACATGTGGACCTTTTTGTTTTCTGGCAATGTTATATAAAAGTCTTTCAGTACTAGTCAATTGCGGCGTTCTCTAATTAAACTATATATACTAGCTTTATCGTAGCTATAACGAGTTAATTATGATTTTAATAATTTCATATCTCTATCGTAAGCGTCTTTTTGCGAAGGCATCGACATTAATCGACATATAAAAGAATAAAAGTACTTATTTTAACTTTGACTGACTGTCTTAAATCATGCTACACCAAAGTGTCAGTTAATGTAAGTTTTCTATAAATTTTATAAGTTAGCTCATTATTATTTAGTGTTACCTTTCAGTCGAGAAAGTTCAAACTATGATCTTTCTTACTTTTTTATTAATAAATACAATCTTCAATCCATTTAAGTCAATATAAAGAAAAATCTGCCATATGGGCAAGAAGTAGAGTATATCAGAATGTGGCACTGTGTACATAGGACAAACGGGCTGCACCCTATCTATATGTATCGATGATTACATAAAATCTAGTCATAATAATAATGACTTAACTTGCATGAGGGGACACTGTAACACATGTTTGATAATAGCGTTAGTGCTGAAACAGCTGTCAGTGGTGTTTTAAATAAAGGTACTGTAAAACAAAGCATAAGACTTAATTTATTGCTAATGAATTTTTACAAACAACCCGTCAATTTAAAATATTGTCCCAACTTTCAGACGAGAATTTAGTTGAGCTTGCAGATACTTTAACATACATTATTTGAGTAAACCATGATTTTGTCTGAATATCGTAGGCTTACAAAAAACTTTGATAAGCTTTCTCAATAATATATATTTACACATAAATCGCTACAACAATCTATATTTTCGGTGTCTGTCTCCATGTTTCTTTTAACTATTCTATCCTATGCCAGTATAATTTGTGTCGTACTCTGTGCAACAATATTTTTGGGTTTCCGTTTTATTGTAGAAACATTTGTTCCCTATACCTCGTATTACACTGACAGAATTTCTAGATACATATATAATAAAATATCAAATGGTTTTAAATGTTTTTGTGTCTGATTCTGTTTTCTTACTATAACATGCCCTGGGTCGCTTGTAATTCTTAGCACATAATATAATTTAGCTGAAAGATTTTTTCTCTTGATCGCATGTAATCACTTCTACTTTGATTATTATTTATCGGCTTTTTAGATGTCAAGGATGTTTACTGTTGTCATGGCTTAGCACGAAATGCTTTTTTTTTTTTAAGTTGAAATCGACTTGATCATAAATCGGTGTCACTAGGCTTCTGCACTGAAAAAAAATAGAGGCTGCTAACGCCCCGCAAGGTGCAGTAGCTATAAAGAATGGTAGCGCAGCAAGATTCTCACACTCCGGCGCAGTGGCTGAGCCAATTGGTGCAGTAAGAGCACCTATTAAGAGCAACGGTAGTACTCAATGTGTGGCGTAGTAGCTTTTCACATGGGTGCGCCGCAATAGCGGCGCAGCCAGTGCACCGATTGGGCATATCTGTTGCTCCAAAGCTAGTGATGCTGCTTCCGCGCCACCTACGGCGCTATAGCAGCCTCTATTTTTTTTTAGTGTATATGATTTCATTTTATTCGTTTTATTCCTATTACTTATATTTTTTTTTCGTACTAATTTTTAGTTGGATATTATGTATGTGTGGCTAAGTATCAATTACAATATTTCTGTGAATCCACCTCAGTCTCAGTATCTTAATTTCTTGATTCTTATACCTCCTGACATTTATTCAGAATTTTAAACTATACGCTCTTTTCTATGACTATTGATCTTGGTAAATATATTTTGAATTATCAGATTAGTATTACTTTTTCGCTACTTCATAGAGCAAGCCAAGTAATGGTAAAAAATCAAAATTTGTGGAAATACGTTCGAAATGCCTTATAATAGTGTCTAAAGTGAAAAAACACCATTACTAGAGAAAGTATGTCTGGCTGTGTATGTGTGTGTGTGTGTGTGTGTGTGTGTGTGTGTGTGTGTGTGTGTGTATGTAATCAGACAAATCTCTGGAACCCAACGGTAGATTTCAACGATTCTGGGCCTAAATGTTTTTTTTTCTATCCTAATGGCGGCTCGGAGAACTTTTTTAAGTTTTATACTTTTTCAAGGTTTTTAAGATAATCTTTGTATGTCCAAAAAGCCGTTTCTCGCTACTTTTTGGAGGATACAAATTTAAAATTTAATACTTTAATAGTTCTATATCATAGAAAGCGAGGACAGCTTCATTTTTAATTAGAAAAATTTTTAAATTTTTTTTTATCAAAGAAAATCTACAGTTTCCTTTTTTTGAATCAGTCATATCTCAGAAACCTATAAATGATTTTAGTGATCTGGGGCTAAAAATTCTTCTTTTTATATTCTTATATAGGGTTACAAAAAGATTTGACATTTTAGACCCCATCACGTTTCTTATAACAACTTTTTATGCTAAAAAGACGATTTTTGCTGTTTTATGAGTGAAAAAATTTAAATTTTGATTTCATTAATAGTTATCATCTATGGATAAATAAATAGCTTTATATAATTAAATATTATTTTTACTACAAGATATTTACATCATGTATATTGATTTTAGTATTTATTAAGTTCTTATTATTTATTTAATTGTTTTTCATTCAAAACAGTTTCAACAATATTTGGAAAAAATTATAAACTTATTTGGAAGATAAGTCCATATCTTAGAGCAGAGGAACAGCTGCTTTTTATTTTTCAGATCATTCTGATATTTTATTTTATTTTTTTTCAGTTGAACAATTGCAGTTGATTGTTGTTAGGGTAGCTTTGTGCTAATTTATTAGCAGCGATTTTATGTTTGTCTTAGTGTCTCTGCTTCAAAATTTCTTTTATTCTGGTAGAATTAATTCTTGATACCAAATTTTTTTATATTTTAAACATGTGTATATTTTTTTTTTATGAATCATCATATAGCTGTTTTCTTTTTTTTGTTTTTTCTGCGTTTTTGATTCTATAAGTTTGTGAATCTTCATATTGGACCCTGTTAAGAAGCTCCGGAACAATTGAAAAAAAAAATTGTAAATAGTTGTCAACTTGCAATATAAATGTCCTTACATAAATCCAATTGCCTGCTATCAGGCATTACTCAAAGTTTTCTAATCCATGCCCTAACTTTTGGAGTGTCCTAAACTTTCTTGTTTCTGTAGTAATTTTTCTTTATTTTTAATTTCCTTACTATATAGATAAAATTCATCGTCAGTATTAAACGATATTAAACTGCATCTAAGGATTATTTAGTAGATATATAATAATGATAATAAGATCTTTTGTTTTCTACTTGTATACTTACATCTAAGTCGATTTCTCCGGCTCTTGTGACCTGATCTATGCTAAGCTGTTTTTTTTCTAGAAATTAAAACATAGTCCATCCGATTGCGTAACTATTCCTTTGAGATTTAAGCACTTAAATTTGAAATAATACAACAAACTGTTTATGTCAGCATCCCTAATATATTTTGGTCTAGAACAGTCTCTTCCAACCTATACTAGAGCTTAATTCAAAAGTATAGGCAATGAAATCAATGAAATGATGAAAATGAGATGTAAGTGTTTCAAGATACTTACCACCCTCCTTTTTTAACCCAATATTTTGTTGTCTTTTTTCTGTATGGTGCAGATAAGAGTGTCACCTTTCAAAGTGTAAGCTATGAACGTAGAATCTGGCTATGCAAAGGACTTTTTTTATTTTATTTTTCATTATTTATAAGACTACATCACCACACAGTAAGTACTATAGAATAAAGTTTGGTACAATAACATTATTACATGAAGATTATAACCATTGTTGTTGTATTCAGCTTTATATTAGCGAGATGGTTTTGATAATAGTTGATCTTTGCTTATGCATACATAAACTAAAGTTATAATTACTAACATTTAATATTATAAAAAAAAATTATAATTTTTTATTAGAATCGACTTATAGTGACGGGAACAGTGACTTGCATATGATTGTATTCACACCAAGAGAGAACGAAACCTTATAAATTTAAATTTAAGCTTTTCCCTATATTTAAGAATATTTTAAACCGTAGTATACGGATCGATCATTATATGATTGACCTACCCAACTTATATTTCTGCGGATCATCTTATAGTGTACAGTGACGACAGTAACTCATTCGCAAGGTCAATGGACTTTGATAGTTAGCTTATGCTGGTATGTAAATTATTTGAAATCAATAGCCTTGTATTAATTTTATATTCGCCTGTCTGCCTGACTATTTTAAGGAAATACTGATGTAGTACATGACTTTTTTATTTTTCTATACATTAGGTGCTGTAAGGAAGCACTTATAAGCACTGTATGCTATAAACAGTCATCCATTTAAAAAAGGCTTACGAGTTCTGTCGAAAATTTTGTGATGCACTAAATTATCCTCAGAGAAGTAAATAATACAACGTTAAAATAAAAAGTTACGAATGTCAAAGCTAAACAATAGTTAAACTATAAGACTAAGGGTGTTACAAATAAGCTTTTGACTTCTTATCGAATGAAGCTAAGGAGCGCATTTCCAACAATTGTCAGAAATGCCTTCATGCAAATTGTATTGTTACATTAAAAATAAGTTATACGATGAGTCTGACAAATACTCCAAGATCACTTAACTCTAACTAAGATCTAAATAATAGTACAGTTAATTCGATGGAAAATGCTTTTTCGATAGTTACTAATATTATTACTACAATTGAATTTTCCATCCATGCTATCAAAGTTTCTTTCATTGTTATTATAAGTTTTCTAGAAATGCTGGGGATTTCTTTGTAACCCGCGAAAAAAACATCAATTTAAATTCCAATCGCAAAATTTCTTAAATATAGGGTGCAAATAAAATGAACTGGTCATAAAACTATTAGAAAATCGACGAAAAAATACCTTAGCCTGGTCCCGAACTAAAAACTCTTTATTCTACAGACGGAGCTGAAACAGAGCAATTGGCATTTTGTTTATATATTATATTTTAATAACTATAAGCTAGGTCATCTATTCAAATTTGGATAAAAACATTGGGCGTGTGCATAACTTACGCCACGCAATCGCTAAAGCATGGAAATAGAAGGGATAAGCAACCCATGAGAGATAGTGCGGAAAGCGGGTATGAAGGTAGGCTGCAGTCCCAAACAAATCAGTTATCCATCGGCAGCTTACATCCGCTAATAGTTGATATGTTAAGCCTCCGTTCTTTGTGACAAGTAAACGAACCCTCCAAGATTTTCTACTGTTTGCAACCTTGTATCCGGAATCCTCCCCTAGTCCTTTTAGTGCAATGCTGTGCGATAATGCGTAATCTAGTCTAAGGGAGAGTAGGAGAGGGAGTTCTGGCCGATAGAGCCGAGACGGTCTTAGACAAGAGTATGCCAAGCTGTTCTGCAGAAGGAAATGGAAGCATTTGAGTCGACCATTACTGCCAGGGAAGCCTGGCTTCTGCGCCCCCCTAGGTATCTCCGATCCTCTGGCAGAACAGAGACTACGTGCCTTAGGCAAAGGCACTCTAGGAGATTTCCAGATATTTTGGACACCCTTGAGACCCTAAGACGTGGCCTGTTCTAAGAGAAAGATGGTGTGTCGATAGAATACTAATCCGTATAAGTTTACCACGCAATGCTTAGCAGTCAGTAACATTGATAAATCTATATGAATTGGAACTGTACGGAAAAATTAGTCGGTCGGTCGAATAGAGAAAACCTAATGAGTTTAAGGAGTACAGAAACCAGCGAGGACATCGAACAGTGTGTGTTCTGTCTCCGAGAAAATCTTGCTAATAGGATCGATGTTTTCTTTTCGATTATATATCTTTTCTTTTTAGTATAAAGAAGGAATTATAGAAAATATCTTTTTTATTTCAATAAACGTTTCGAATATCTGATTTGGCTAATTGAATAAACGATTAATTAAATATTTTTACACGTATATAAGTTTTTTAATAGATCAATGAACAATCTCATACAAAAGAACAATTTATTTTGACTATAAAAAATATTTTGCCGCGCGTATTTAAAGAAAAAAACCCGGACAAGTTCAAGAATTATCGTCACACTTGGGCATGCAAGTACGAGGAAGAGTTTTAATTTTCAGGGTGATCTAATGAAGAGGACTTTTACTAGAAATTACAGTCCTGCGTCTGTAATAAGTAAAAGATCTACGAACGAATAATGAATTAAGATTACGATACACCGGTATAATTAAAGTGACGCAAATATTCCATTATTTCATGCTAAGCCACAAACCCGCCCTCCAAGATATAGTTAAATTTATTAGCTGTTTGTTAGGTCTTGATTTACAGTATTATGTGGTATTTAGTCTATTATCTTCTCACACTTATCCACAACCGGGGTATTAAAAAAGAGATGCTGCTGATCGGATTATCCAGATGCGCTTCCGAGTCATTAGATATACCACCGTCACTTTGTCATAGAAATATTTTTCAGTCCAACATCATGTATCAACTTTAATGGTCAATCATTCATTTATAGCTTCTGATAGTATAACTACAATCAACTCTACCCGATATGCTACGAAACAATATTTTGATGGTATAGGACGACATTTTGAATAGTGATACGTTCATTATTCATATTGATACCTTTAATGATGACTTTTATTTGAAAATAATGATTATTAATAGATGCCTTTTTCCGAGCACTGCAGAGGTATCAGATTTTATATATTAACATAATGAAGTACTTCGCATATCTGGTAAAGTCAACTGTGGTAATTCTTTAGCCTTATTTGGATGTCCATTTGGCACAGAAAAAGGATGGTCATGTTGTCGTTAGAAAAAGATTCATGTGTTATAATCAAGTTTTATTTTGTTCGTCGACACAGAGACTTAAAATCGTTTATTCATCATTCTGTACAAAAACATTACCATCTAACGCATTCATAACAAGAAAAATCGAGAACCTGTATTTAAGGATTAGGCTTTATCGGACACAAAAAGTGCTTTCCCTTGAAAAAGCCTAACTAGTTGTTGAGATCCATTTCATACCTTTAGTCAACAGTGAGACTAAGTATCCTTAACCGAATATGGAATAATCTTCTAATGGTCATATGCAATCTACGTTAACGATAATATTCCAACGTTTTACTCACATACAAGTTTTACTGTTCAGCCGTATCAAGGGTAAAAATTATTTTTATGCATAGAACATTTCTAATTTTACAACTATATTCATTGAAGGAAACATTAAAAATTCATTATTATTTCAGATGGATGATAATTTGCATTTAATGTGTTTAAAGTTATTAAGTCCATGCAGATGACAGCACAACGCTTGAAAGTAGTCTGTCAGCTATAGACTGTAGTTCAAGCTAGGAAATACATATCAAGCAACGTGACCTACTAACTGTAAAAGTGTAATTACAAATTTGGAAAAAGGGGCATGCTTAAACGTGTATGATGTAAATAAGCGTGAGCAATGCCAATGGCTATAATATTTATTATTGATTAATAAAAATTTCTAAAATCGTTTCATAGTTTAAGTGTGCATTTTCCGCATCATGAATTGAAATAATATTTGTAGTATACAAGTGAATACTCAAGATTTTCTAAGTTATTTAGTTTTTTATCTTTTCACCACTTATCCGCGAATGTGGTATCAAAAAAGAGACGCTGCTGATAGGATTATCCATATGCGCTTCCGAGTCATAAGATATTCCACCGTCGCTTTGTCATAGACATACTCTTCAGTCCAACATCATGTACCAACTTTAATGGTCAATCATCCTTTGATAGCTTCTGATAGTATTACTACAATCAACTCTACCCGATATGCTACGAATCAACATTTTGATGGTATAGGACGATATTTTGAAAAGTGATACGTTCATCATTTATATTGATACCTTAAATAATGACTTCTATTGAAAAATAATGATTTTTATTAGATGCTTCTTTTCGAGCACTACAGAGGTATCAGATTGTATATCTTAACATATCGAAGTACTTCGCATATCTGGTAAAGTAAATTGTATTTATTCTTTAGCCATATTTGGATATCCGTTTGGCACAAAAAAAGGACAGTCATGTTGTCGTTAGGAAAAGATTTATGCGTTATAATCAAGCTTTATTTTTTTCATCAACACAGACACTTCAAATTGTTCATTCATCATTCTGTACAAAATCATTACTATCTAACGCATTCATAACAAGAAAAATTAAAAACCTGTAACTGAGTAGATAATGCCTTATCGGACACAAAAAGTGTTTTCCCTTGAAAAAGCCTGACCAGTTGTTGAAATCAATTTAAGCCCTTCAGTCAACAGTGAGACTAAATATCCTTAACTGAATGCGGAATAATCTTCTAATAGTCATATGCAATTTACATTATCTATAATATTCTAACGTTTTACTCACATACAAGTTTTACTGTTCAGCCTTATCAAGGCTCAAAATTATTTTTATGTATAAAACATTTTCAATTTTACAATATGTTCATTGAAGGAAACATTAAAAATTAATTATTACTTCCGATGGATAATAATTTGCATTCAATGTGTTTGAAGTTATTAATTTCACGCAGATGACAGCACAACGCTTGAAAGTAGTCTGTCAGCTATAGACTGTAGTTTAAACTAGGTAATACATATCAAGCAACGGGACCTACTAACTGTAGGAGTGTAATTACAAATTTAGAAAAAAGGGGTATGCTTAAACATGTATGATATAAATAAGCGTGAGCAATGCTAATTGCTTTAACATTTATCATTGATTATAAAAAATTTCCATAATTTTTTCATAGTTTAAGTGTGAACTTTTTGCATTATGAATTGATATAATATTTGTAGTATACCAGTGAATATAGAGCACTTTGAAAATTACTATTCTCTTATAATTTTGTTCTGTGTCTTGTACGTGGATACTCATAACATCAAATTTATGTGATACAGAGCTGCAATTTTAGGCTATTGTAGAATTAAGATTGCTTTCTTAAAAATGACGACTAACCTGGTATGCACGTATTTCCAAGGATTTTCTAATATATCCTGTATACGTACAAGTACAATTAAGACATAAAATCACACAGAAATTATATGACATTTTAGATCATTAAGCATATGATTTCAAGGAGTATGCAAACTATTTTTGATTCATAGAATTCACAACTTTTATATCATATTGATTAGAGATTTTTTTTAGTTGAAAGTCTATGGATTTTATTTAAAGAATAATGAAATCACCTTTGAAAAATGTGGCGTAAAAGTGTTCATGAAAAAGGTGATAGTATTGTGTCCTGCCAATGAATAATCGTATTCCAGCGTTAATACTTTATCAGTATAATAAGATAGGTGATTATTGTTTTCCTAAATTTTATGTACCAAACATGTGTTACTACCAGGATCAGCCAGTCATATAGCTCTTTCTACAAGACGTCAAGCCAAACCTTTTTATGTAAAATAGGATTATGGGAATAAAAATTTAAAATCCTGCTAGTAAATATGAGTTTGGATACTAATTTATGATTTTTTTATCTTAAAATATCCTATTGAGCATAGATCTTAAAAATTAAGTGTTTTCTTTTTATAATTTTGATATTTAACTTTACAGAATAATCGATAGCATCAATCATACTGACCATATGATGAGCTTTACCACTAGGTATTATGACAATATTGTCAGCCACATAGCTAGAGAATAATGAGTGAATGAAATCTTACCTTGTGGAATAATTATTTAACGAATTTCAAAGATAGATCAGCTGATGTCTGGCTTATCAGAGAACCAATAGCTAGCCTAAGAGTTTGTTTAAACTTTTTATCTTTTAACTTTTAAACTCTACGATGCAAAAAGTATACTTAAGGTAAATGTACCGGTACTTGGCCACTAAATTATTAGTCCCAGTACTTGGCCACTATCACAGTTTAACGATTCGCACGAAATTCTGCAGCTGTAAAAAATCCTTTTCTTAATTTTTACGCTGAGAAATTTATACTTTATTTTTAAAAGTTATCTTAATGATATACTTTACTCAAAAAATTGATAAAAAGTATTTCTAGAAATTGACTTTGATCGGCTGACCAGGTATTGGGACATCTGTCCACGTAACCTCACTTTTGGTGTGTCCCAATAGTTGGCCAATGTTAATTGT
>JAPYYV010000974.1:0-37660 GCA_030522625.1 Copidosoma aretas
TCCTTTTTTCCTTTGGCTCTGAGCTTCTAAAGTGAAGCCACCAAGTACGAATTTCAACAAGCGTTGAACTTGCTTGGTATGGAGCAGCGCGTATACATGTGTGGGTACGATTTTAAAAATTACACACACATATACGTCAAATTAAAAATTATATTAATGTTTATTTATTAATGTGACTGTAAGGCCGATATAAATATTTGTCTTGTTCCATTCGATAGCTAATTAAAAACTAAAGCTTTTAAAGGCATTTTTAACAGATGGGCCACTTAAACGAATTGTATAGCTGTACTTAGGCTGAAGACACACGTAGCGATGATTGGACGAATGACGATTGACGAATGACTTAAGACTCTATGAGAGCGAGAGAGAGATCTTGACGATTACACCTCTATCTCGCTGTCACGGAGTCTTATGGCATTCTTTAATCGTCATTCGTCCATTCGTCTGTCGTGTGCCTGTGGCCTAACACATTTGGTACAAATTCGATAAAAAACCCAGAGACCGTGCCATCTTTTCATTATGTCACAAGGGAAAATACCTTATAAGAAAACGCTACGCTCGCACGTGGCCGGCCGAGATGGAGCACTGTGACGCATCATCATAAACTGTGAGTGAGAGGATAATATTCTATAGGGGTGACAAACTCAAGAAAAATATGTGACGTGGCAGCTAAAGCTGTCCCGTCACGATATACCTATATATGTGCGTGTCATCGGCAGCCAACGAAAAATATGAAGGTAGATGAGTGCAATCTATAATGCACCAAATAATATATGTTTTCGGTGCCGCTGACGACGAGTTCCGTAAGCAGCCGAAGTAGACGCGATATAGGTATGCAGACACCACCAGCAGTGGCCGCCAGCCTGCCTTCACACCTATATATGTGTGTGTGCATGCGGAAGCGAGAGGGACGGGAGTAAGCACGAGTAGTGGCAGCACTAGCCGATGTTGCCGGGAGCAGGAGAGTGAAGGAGTAGTAGTCGACACCTCAACCAAGCTGGATCGTGGCGCGCGGGGAAAAATTAGTGAGCGAGAGAGATAGAGTACGAGTAGAGTCGAGACGCGAGAAAAGGGAGTCTGTGGAGAATTTAGTGTGTGCACGGGACGAGGTTGAGGGATATCGGGAAGCAACGAGAGAGACACGGTACGGTTTTTTTTTTGTCGGGTTAACGCGGAGACGAAGGGCCAGATGCAAGTGTGCAAGACGACAAGGAAGATACGCATCGGGAGGGCCGAGTCAGGGAAACGCGGAGAGATCGGTCTGCAGCTGCGAGAGGACGCAACGGGCTGTGCAACCATGCAGCAGAGCCAGTGCTACCAGGTCGAGGCAAAGCGGGTGATCCGAGGGGTCTACAGCTGCAAGAGGACGCAACGAAATGTGCAGCCACGCAGCGGAGCCGGTATCACCTGGTCGAGGCGGAGCGGGCGCGCCGAGAGACTACAGCTGGGAGAGGGCCCGACAGGCAGTACAAGGGGAGAGAGAAAGGGAACGAGATAATATCGGTGGTTAGAGTGCCAGCCAAATTCCGAGTGTCGATGGGAAAATAGTTCTGCAGGATCATTGGAAAGCGTGGGATTCTGGGGTTTCATGTGTGTGTGTGCGTGAGGGAAAAAGGAGACCGTACGAGTAGCGGACAAGCGTCAGCTGTTTCAGGGCCATCTTGTGTGCGTCGCGCAAGGGTTTTGTTGTCTTTCAGTGACGCTGGCTCTCGGGTTTCCCGTACGAGAGCGCGAGCAGCGTCAATAGGCCGAGTAATACGGCCGTGAAATTACCGCGTTTTACTCGGTTGTACGGACAAGGGGAATGGTGATCGTGAAGTAAAACGAACAGGTATGTATGTATGTATGTATAGTGAGTGGGAGATAGGTATACAGGTGTCAGGGGCAGGAGAAGGATAGAGGACGAGATTCCCCGAGCGAGTCAAGGAGTCACGGCCGGGCAGGACGCGCCTGCCGATAGATACACATACCGGTAGTTACGTATTGTACAGGTATAATACTATTGGGTGACACCCAGGCCCACAAATGTTATTGGTGTCACGGTTATAAAGTAAACGTTGTAATTCCCGCCGAATAAACGGTGCTGGACACCAGTGAAGTGTTATTGTTGTGTTCAAGGTTATATTTATGGTAGATTAGCTTCCCCTTTCCTAGTTTCCCCTTTCAGGGATTACCTGGCTCTCCCGAGCCAGGTAACTACAGCAGACCTCCCGGAGGAGAGAAGTCAAGTGGGACGGGATACGGGAAGGTAAGGTAAAACGTACGAGTGAGTTTGTGACAGGGTGTCGGGATGGCCGCTCTCCGGCTGACACACACTTCGTCACAATGGCATCTCTGATGTGGGGAAATTCGCTGCAGAACTAAAAAGGGTTTTAGGTGCTAGGTATTTTAGTAGTGCAAGTGAGTGAGTGTGTCGCGTGGAAATTTCGTCCAAGAGTATACGCTTGAATAGGGACAAATATATATATATATATAATTAAATAGAATAAAATTTTATGTGTAATAGTATAAAAAAAAAAAGGGATTTATAATAATACTTGTGCATTTATTCACATATCTATACATATTTTAGTACGGCCCTTTAGACAGTTGTGTTCGTGTGCTACTTGCGGTTTTCCATATCGCACAGGGCACGCACGTCGGGGATAATTGACCGTCGGCGACCAGGGTAGGATATAATCGGAAGTTCACAAACAGTGAATTTTCGTTAGGTAGGCAGGAATTATTTAGAAAATAGGAGGAATTTGGATATTGCACAAGGAAGCAATGTGGGCCGTCATCAACACTCGGGAGCTACGAGCTCTCAAGCGGGGGGTGTTTAAAATGGCTACGGACGTAGTGGCCACTCATTTAATCATGAAGGGCTGTAGTGCCTTAGGAACAGAGGGGGTTAATAAGTATCGGTTGCCTCGGATTCTCATGCTGGAACTCGATCCGGCCGACGACCGTATACCGATGTACGAAGATGATGTCCTAACGGACGCACTCACTTCGGGGGTACCCGTGACTCGGACAGGCCAATCACGGGAGGGGTTAGGATTAGGCCAAGATGAAAAGGGAGTAGAGCACAGCACTCCTTTTGAGCCACACATGAGCATGGCCAGTGCGATAATTGAGGAGCAGCTGAGCCCACTCGAGAAGTTAGAGTCAGGTAGTGAACGGGATCAGGTAGGACGGCCGAGGGGCGTGACGTCGGGAGAAAGGCGGGATATGCCCGGGCCTACACCGGGAAAACGAATTTGTCATATCCCGGGGGTTTCGGCCTCGGAATCAAAGGGCAAACGCGCAGCAGTGGGGGTGACCACCACTGACCACGAGCACAGCAGTGCAGTAGCTCAGATAGTCACAGTGTCCACGGTTACGACGACGTCGTATTCGACCACGTACATGACACCGATAACGACATCAGTTCTGGGAGGAGGAAATAGGCCGGGCGGACAGAGAAGACAGATGCGATACGCGAGCACAGACCCAACCCTTCAGAGGACCCTGTTCACAAACGTACACATGAACAGACCTTGAAGACCTCGGCCTTTACCGTGGAAGGAAATTTGGCTCAGGGACAGCCGATTCCACCTGACGTGCTAAAGTGGATGGCGAGCCAGTCCCGAACCGAGGCTCGGATGCCACAGGGGTTGGGGAACGCGAAAGGTTTTAGGATGGACAATAGTAGGGTTTTGGGAGGGAATCAGAAGCTCTTACGGTATAATCAGAAAGTCTTAGGGACCAATCACGCAGATCAGGCTTAGCATACGGCGACCTTACAGGAAGACCAGGGCTTCATAGGGCTGGACCAGGCAATCTTAGACGAAGATCAGGCAAATCCGGCGATTCAATCAACGCGTTTAGCATCTAGTCAGCTACCTTTAGGGTATTATCAGGCGTCCATGAAAAAGAATCCGGCTCTCCTGAAAGTCAGGATCAGCACTCCAGGGACAGACGAGAAGGGGTTCACCTCTAAGGTTCCTGGCGCGAGTAAATCGTGTCGTAGCGAATATTTTATGCCCGCAAATATAGAGGCCAGCTACCGCGATTCGAGTCCGGCGAGTGTGGAGAGTAGTAGTAGCGAGGACAGGGATAGGGAAATTGAGCGGCCGATATGGAAGAGGAATATAATAAATCGGGCTAAGGCAGCTGCGGCTTCTGAGCAAAGAAGAGCAGAGGAGTAAGACAGGGCAAGGGCAGCTCTTGAACAAGCTAGGAAAGAGGAGCACGCTTTAGCGACGGCCGCGGCTCTTAAACATAAGGAAAGGGGGGATCGAACCAAAGCAGCAGCGGCTTTAGAAAGTAGGCGTAAGGCAGAACAAGCCATGTTGGTCGCATCCTTGGAGCGACGTAGGAGAGAGGAACATGCTAGAGCGGTCGCAAGGTTAGAGATAAAGAGAGAGGTGTATTCGGCGAGGGTAGAGGTAAAGGAACATAGAAGGGAAGAGGATAGTGTAAGAGCAATGGCCGAATTAGAGAGTAAAAAGCAAGAGTAACAGTGGGAGTTAAGATCAAATCGGGATTGCGAAGAACAGGCTGATCGCTTCGAACAGGCGTACCATAGTTCGAGGGGATACGAGTCGAACGAGAATTCTAGGGGCCAAAATCGGATCTCTCCTTCTATTTAAAAGAGAGCACAGTCCGGTAGGCCCAGGCAGAAAGTCATCAAGACCGAAGTAGGGAGAAATCCCATTAGGGACATCGACTACGGGTACGATAGGAAGGAAGGCCGAAGTTATCGTCACCCAGTCCTCCCGACGCTGCCTGCCAACTTGAACACTCTAGGACTGGGGCCTCAGGAGTTGAGGGACGAACAAGATAGACCGCAACTAGACCCCACTGATAATTCTAGTGTTTGGAGTAGTCAGTTGGGAGACAGTCCAAGGATTGGCCAGTGATCCCAGGCCGTGAAATTTCTCAAGAGCTGGGGTATGAAGTTTACAGGAGAGGACAGAGGGGAAGATGCCGAGGAGTTTCTGGAGCAGTTGAAAGACTGTCGAGCGAGCTCGGAATTTAGCGAGTCAGAACTTTTGAAGGCTTTACCCAGCGTTTTAGCTAAGGAAGCCAGCCGCTGGTACAGGACGATCTGGGGGGACTTGAAGAGTTGGCTTGATTTTAAGGTGGTTTTCAAGCGTCAATACGTCAAGGAGTGTGGCTAAGAAGACCTCTGGGATGATCTCCGTCGGCGCACGCAAGCGAAAACGAAAAATATTACGGTATTCTTATCCAAATTCCGGTATATCGTGTCGTGCTTCACCGTGCCACCACCTAAGAGATCGGTGGCAGAGTTGGCACGACGAGACTTGTTGCCGGACTACCGTCGGGCAATGTCGGACAAACTAGTCATGAGTTTGAAGGACATAGAGACGTATGGCCTGTGTTGGAAAAAGCAAAAGGAATTGGATAGCCGATACGTGCCGCCACTTCCGGCCGACAAGATGCATGTGCCAAGCGCGGCGTTTTCCGGAGTCCCGGTTGTGGAGGCTAAGGTCGCAGCTACGGAGAATATAAATGAGATTAAAGAGAAAATTCCAGGTTCTCCAGTAGCAAAGAGCCAGGGCAAGAAAAAGGGGAAAGGAGGAAACAAATAGGAAACTCGGCCAGTTCATAGTCCAAAGATGGCCATCGAAAAGGACGCGAATGGGTCGCCGATTTTTGAGTTACCCTCGGAGTTGATTTCGAGTTTCGCTTAGATGAAGACACCACCTTCATGGGCACAAGTCTTGAAGCAGAGGACGGGAGATAACCAGATGTTGGCCAGACCAGGAGACGTAGTTAGCCAGGGGAATCGGCCTACCGGCCAAGGGATGAATTATGCTCCAAGCGGGACTATTCCTACAGAAACCGCGAACAGGAACGAGGTTTCCGGGGGAGGATGATTCATAACCACCTGTTATACCTGCAGGGCCATCGAGCATCGTTCCTCGGAGTGCCCGGAGACTCTTTGTTACGCGTGCCGGACCAAAGGACATCTCGCGCGCAATTGTCCCCTGAGGAGGAATCAGGCCGAAACCAAGCCCAAAACTGAAACTAGTTGTCAGGTTTGTGGGTCCGTCGGAGTGATTTTCTCAACGTGCCTAAGGTGCGCGTTCTGGAGAAAGACTATGGGAAACAGGATGTGCGGGGGCCAGAACTACACTCGTTAGATTCTGCAACCCCCGCTCCCCGAACCCTGGAGGCGTTAAAAGGAGAGAGTTCCAGTGGAGATCATGCCTATCGACTTGATGGCGAGAGGAACGAGGAAATGGAGGTAGGGAAGATGTTGAGCCAAAGTCCGGGCAGAAGGTTAACATTAACGGCAGGAAAGCCTTTGTTAGAGTCGGATGAGAAGAGGGAAGCTACCAGGTTGGACCAGAGGCCGAAGAACCATCTAAGAAAAGGGACGGACCAAGCCATTACGGCAGCCGAATACTCCCAGAAGAGTCTCGATAAATTGAAGAGAGCGTGGGACGAACGAGCACCTAGTAAATAGAAGGGTAAGCCGGTCCATAAGCCGGAAGAGGAGTACGTGAAGCTGAGCAAGGTGCTTAACGTGTTGCTCTTGGAGGGAGATAGCGAAGGGGAGGGAGAAAAGCGACCTTTGGTCACGTGGAAAGATCACGACCCTATATGGCAATCCCGAGAGGCAGAGTGTAAGCGAGAATGGAAAAAGAAAAATGAGAAGATGTGGTACATGAAGGAGATCTTCGGTACAGAGAAGGATTACAACGTTCAACTGGACGATATTAAGAGAGACAAGAGTGTTAAGTTTGAGAAAACCAGTTTTAGGGAGGAGATTTTGGAGCCCAATTCCGAAAACGTCAGGACTACAACGGAGTGAGAAGTCGAGTAAGAGGAAAAGGACAAGAAGATCTCAACCTCAAGAAACGAGGGAGAACCTCAGAAGATTGATGAGGAGGATCTTCAAAACTTCTATTCCACAACGTTTGGAAATAAAAAAGAAGAAAAGGAGGGAGGGTGGATTTTTGGGATGAAAGCTTGAACGCAGTCCGAGAGGAAAAGGATGGGACGTCAGGCAATAAGGTTAGGTTCTTGGGGTTGAACAGTGAGACTTTGGATTCGAGCGAAGAGATAGGGACCGCTTGGCTATACCAGCTAGACGCGCGTCTCGAACCTGGGAGGAAGTTAGCTAAAGGAGAAGAGGAAGGTCTAGGTGGGCAGGAAACGGAACAGACTGCCAGTATCAGTAGTGAGAATAGGCCCTATCTTGCAGTAGTCCTAGGCGGGCAGGAGTATAGCGCACTTTTGGATACGGTAGCCCAATCGTCCCTCGTTGGGCCACGAGTGGCCGAGTGGTTCAAGGATTAACTAAAGCCGACGAATGCCACTATAGCGAGCGTGACTGCGACTTTGTCCAAAGTGCTGGGCATTTTTAAAATCAGTTGCGAGATTAACGGCCAGATTTGGGAGATCCAGGTCAAAGCCATTACGAACATCAACCAAGATATCATTTGTGGCCGAGATTTCCAGGTCATATTTGATATGGATTTATGGTTAGGTCAAGGACTATTTCGGGTGTTAGAGGGGGAACGGCACTCTTTCAAGAACATGGGAGAGACGTCAAAAGCAACGTTGCTGGCCGAGTGTGCTGGGATAAGTAAAATTTCTATAGAGGAGCGAGAGGAAATAGAGCAGCTGGTGGAGAGCATTCTAAACTCGGCCGATAAGCCGTTGGGAGAAACGTCACTCACCGAACAAGTGATCGAGGTGACCGTGGACAAGCCACTTCGGCACGCTTATAGAAGAATGTCTCCAAAGATGCACGAGATGGCCGTGGAGGAAGTAGCGCGGTTATCTAAGGACGGAATCATTGAGAGGTCAGCTAGTGACTATAGTCAGGCTCCCGTATTGCACAAGAAGCCGGATGGAACCTATAGGTTCTACATCGACTTTAGGGACCTAAACAAAGTAACGAAGCGTGATGCATACCCAATGCCCAGTATGGATACCATACTTGACCGATTGAGAGAGGCCAAATAGTTTTCTAAAGTAGATTTAAAACAGGCCTACCATCAGGTATCTCTAACGCGGGGAAGTCGGCGTTTCACGGCGTTTGCGGTTCAAGGGTCGGGGTTATGGCAATACAAACGCATGCCATTTGGCCTAAGTAACGCTCCCATGACTTTCCAACGCCTGATTGATATCCTGTTCAGAGAGGAGTTACGGCCATATGTGTTCGGCTATTTGGACGATATCATCGTGGCCACCAATACCTACGAGAGGCACCGGTATTATCTAGAAATTGTACCGGAGAGGCTGGTAGGAGCGGGCTTATTGATAAAGAGGGAGGAGTGCGGGTTCTGCCTGTCACAGCTAACGTATTTAGGTTTTATATTGGATAGTGAAAGGTTCCGTCCTAATCAAGAAAAGGTAGAGCCGGTGTTGAACTATCCAGAGCCTGAAAACGTCAAACAGCTACGGCGATTCCTAGGGATGGTAGGGTGGTACTTGCGGTTCATAGAACATGACTCGGAATTCAAAGTGCCACTGGTCAAACTGCTGCAAAGGAAGCAGGTGTGGGTCTGGGGACCAGAGCAACAAGAGGCTTCCGATGGATTGAGAAAGGCCCTTACTACGGCCCCGGTACTCGCAAGGCCTGACTTTTCTAAACCGTTTGTCCTACAAACGGACGCGAGTAGTTATGCTCTAGGGACAGTACTAACCCAGGCCGGAGACGATGGAGAACACCCCATAGTTTATGTGAGTCGCGTACTTAATACGGCCGAGAGAAACTACAGTACTACGGAAAAGGAGTGTTTAGCCGTAATTTTGGCCATTAAAAAGTTACGGCCGTACTTATAGGGATACGAGTTCACAGTCATTACGGACCATGCCGCTTTGAAATGGTTGCGAAATTTAAGAGAGCCAACTGGCCGATTGGCGAGATGGGCTATTGAGATGCAACAGTGGAATTTCGAGATAATTCATCGGAAGAGCGCACTGAACCATGTGCCGGATGCGTTATCTCGTCTGTATGAGGAGGAAGAGTTAGCCGTCGAGGCATTCGAAGAAGTAACCGATCCAGACTACTTAAAGTTACTGAAAGAAATAAAGGACACCCCGCACAAGTTTCAGGGTCGGCGGGTTGAGAAGGAAAAGTTATATAGGTACCGATACGAACTGTTACTGGATTCGATTTCTTTTCCCGAAGAAAAATGGAGGTTGGTAGTTCCGGCCAAGCATAGGGAACGGATAATACGCGACACGCATTGTCTCCCTTCGAGTGGTCATTTAGAATTGGCAAAGACGTACGACCATATCGCTCGGAAGTATTATTGGCGTGGTATGTACCATGAGACGAGGGATTTTATTAGGGCTTGCCAAGAGTGCCAAAAGTACAAAGTACCCCAAACCGGAACCTAGGGGTTAATGGAAAAGCAGATCGTGGAAATGCCGAGGGCAGTGGTAGCCGCGGATTTAAGGGAATTTCCACCCAGCAAAAGCAGTTTTAAATATTTTGTGGTATTTCAGGACCTTTCCGCTCGCTGGATCGAGCTAAAACCCATACGTAAAGCGGACGGGAAATCGGTAGCACGCGCGTTTGAGGAGTTAGTGTTATTTAGGTGGGAGGCTCCAGATTTCTTTCTTACGGATAACGGTAAGGAGTTCGACAACCAGCTGATAAGAAAGACACTTGAGGAGTATGGAGTCAGGCATGTATTTAGTCCCCATACCACCCACAGGCAGATCCTGTAGAACGGAGTGATAGGACAATAACAACGATCATAGCGATTTTTGTAGGCTAAGACTACCGTAAATGGGATCTCCGTTTACACGAGATCAGACATGCGGTGAACACGGTGACTCAGACGACAACGAAGGTGTCCCCTGCGTATTTAAATTACGGCTGACATCCGCGTCAGGTCAAGAGTTTACGCCGGAAAATAGAGGCAGCAGAGACGATCGAAAGGATAGGTCCGGAGGTATGGGGAGATAGGATAAAGTGTTTAGACGCGCTTAGGGACGTCGTGGCGAAACACATAGATAGTGTTAAGGAAACTCAAGCCTTGCGGTATAATCGAAATAAGAAGGATGTTAGGTTCTTGGTAGGCACCTTAGTATTGCGACGAACTCATCCTCTGTCTGACGCATCAAAGAAATTCGCGGCCAAACTGGCGCCGAAATTCGAAGACCCGTATGAGGTAGTTCAGGTTAAGTCACCGACGGTCTATGTGTTAGGAGAGGGGGAAGGAAAGAGCAGACGCCTTAACGAAGCGCATGTATCCGAACTCAAACGGTATGTGCCTAGACGAGGCCACAGCCAAGAGAGGGAGTAAGATAGGTTTAGAGATATTGGCTTGGATTGTTCATAGGTAAATGGAGCCCAGCCAAATAATTTCAGGCCAAGAAGAGTTGGGTTTGGAACCTAGTCTGCTTTCGTCTCCTCTGCGGTCTGAGATCAGCCAGGAGATTACCTTAGAACGGGAGCAAGAACTTTTAGGGTCAGACCGGGAGGAGGAGATGGAGGCGGGCCCGAAAACGGCGGAACCCAGAGATGAGCGAAAGGAAGAGGAAGAGAGCGGAGATGAGGATTTCGGGTTGATTACGTTGTTTGCCGAGGGGGAGAAGGAAGAGTGGCTGAAGTCGATGGGAGGCGAAGAGGGAGAGACCCCGCCGTACGAACCATCTTATCGATCCTCGCCCGAAGTTCTCCAGGAGGGGGGCGATGGGAGTTTGGATTCGGAGGATTCTCAACCTTCCCGCCACTATTCACCGATGCCTTTGCCAGTACCTCTGGCTATGCCATCAGCAGACAAGGGAATGAGTGGCCTGATAGACAGCCTGGGGGCTTGGACCACCGGTACAACCAACACAACCACCATGTCCTCGACACCCAGTAGCTGGTTGATCGCCACCAGCTCCCACGGAAAATTCTTCTAGCTGCCTCGCACCTATGGGAAAGACAAAGAGGCTACCTCCTAGGTGTCTAGCCCATTAGTGAAAGGCAACACCACCCAGTAAACTGGGGAGGAGAAGTCGGTATTGATTCTCGGTTACGGGGACGGCGTGGAGGTTTCCCCCAAGGTGCCTGATCCGCAGCTTGGGGCACACACCACGCCGAGGGACGAAGATGAGGTTGGGTTGATCCCTCATTGAGGTGGGAAGAAGGGAGGGGGGTCAACTCTCAGGTGTCCGACCTACCGCTAGAGGAGGTCAGCACCCGACCCGAGGAAGCTGTCGGAGCTCTGGAAAGACGATCGGAGGAATCGACCAATGCGAAGAGTCAGGGACCAGAGCCCTATTCCTCAAGAAGCGACAATAGTTTTTTTACGGCCATTTACCCTCAACACACTATTGAAGAGGAATAGGACTCGGTTGATCCCATCCCCCAGGATAATCGACTGAGTGATACCCCTGCCGTCCTTGTAAATCAACGTAACCAAGACGCCTCAGGAATAAGGATAGGAAAGAAGGACACAAAGAAGAATTCCGTAGCACCTAGAGAAAAAAGGGAGGATCGAGGACTGCTCTCTGCCAACCTGACCTTGATTTCAGAGGACCTGGAATTAGACCCGCCACCCTCCGCTTGCTTCAATTGTTGGCGTGACGGCCATATTGCCATCAAGTGCCCCAAAGCGAAGGAGGCTCATTGTCGAAACTGTGGCTGCCGAGGGGTAAGTGTTAAAGACTGCCCTCGCTGTAAGAAGGAACACCATTGACGTCAAGAAAAAAAGTGAAGAATAGAGGCAAAGCAGGCGGACCCCAACGCTACGGAGTTAGCCGCCCGACTCGATTTGAGCTGCCAAGACGGGGTTACTCCACGTCTACACTTCCGGGAATACCCCCACCAATTCCAGGATCATTGTCGGGAATATGAAGAAAAGGGGCACCAGCAGGAGACGGAAAATAGAAGAGAGGATAGTAACAAGCGTCGACGAGAGGAGTTGGAGAGAAATCTACGGACCCCAGAAGCGGAAAAGGAGAGAAGGGACGAAGAGAAACGATGTAGGATTGGAGAGAAGGGGACCCAAATCGTGGAAGGTCGGACGGGTGTCCCTACTCTTCTCAGTGACTTAGGAAAGAAAAGAGAGGAAAGACAGCGAGCAGAACAAGAGCGGAAGAGAAAGGTAAGTATAGGGAGATGGGAGGAGCAGCACAGAAAGAGAGTATTGGGAAAAGAAAAGGAGAGAGGACCTAGAAAGAAGGGGTAAGACACAACTGGCAGAACAAGAGAAAAGACAACTAGCGGAACGAGCAAGGGAAACACAGAAAACTAGAGGAATACGAAAGAGAACTGCAGAGGAAACGAGAAGAAAACAAACAGAAGGAGAGGAAAAGAGAGAGTTACGGGAGAAAACTAAGTTAGAGGAGAGTGAAAGAAGGAAGTGGCAGAAAAAGGAAAAGAAGTTGGAGGAACAGAGACAGATAGAACAAAGAGAGCAAGAAAAGAGATTTGAGAAACTAAAAAAAAAAATTAGAAAAGTACCGGAAAGAGTTGAAAGGAAAAGAAGAAAAGTTAAAGCACGAGGTGATAAGGATAAAAAAAGAAGCGGAACGAGAACTTTGGAGATGGAAAGAAGAGTAAGAGAATCAAGACCGAAGGAAAAAGGAGAGGCACGAACGTGACGAAAGGAAGAAGAGGAAAACTCAAGGGCGACGAAAGAAGACCGAGAGTGGGAGTCTTTCTAGCAGCGAAAGCCTACCTTATGAGGGAAGTCGAAACCGGTCGAGGTCTCGCTCTAGTGGAGCCCCCAGGCTCTCGAACCCAACGACTCAAGGCCGTCATCCAATTAGTGAAACGGATAGGTGACCAGCTGATTTCCACGCGGAAGCATGTCCTGGATAGCATTTTCAGGAAATCTTTATCTCGATCGAATTAAGTTTCTTTTAGTCAGCCAGGAGGCGTAAGAGAGACGACAGGCACACCAAAGGAAAGAGAAGGTGAAGGGAAATAAGGACGTGGAAATCCCAGGCCAAGATAAGAAGTAGTATTAATAGGGGGATAACTATTCTCCAGGCCAAAGAGGAACTAGAGGTTACGATGAAATAGTCAAAAAAGAAGAGAGAACCCTGGAGGTTTAGGCCAAAAATGAGGAAAGGTTTCTAATTGTTTGTAGGGACAGCCAGAGGACGAGAAGATCAACAGAGAAGGACTAAGGGGAGAAACCGCCCCGGTAGTTGTTTTACCTTTTATAATATCTGGTAGTCGCTGATTAGGTATCGCTTTAGACATTCAGGGGAATGTCTAGCCTAGGGGGGAGGTTCGTGACGTGGCAGCTAAAGCTGTCCCTTGACGATATACCTATATATGCGCGTGTCATCGGTGGCCACCAAAAAATATAAAGGTAGATAAGTGCAATCTATAATGAAACCAAATAATATATGTTTCTAGTGCCGCCGACGACGAGTTCCGAGAGCAGCCGAAGTAGACGCGATACAGGTATGCCGACACCACCAGCAGTAACCGCCGGCCTGCCTACACACCAATATATGTGTGTGTGCATGCGGGTGCGAGAGAGACGGGAGCAGGCATGAGTAGTGGCAGCCCTAGCCGATGGAGCCGGGAGCAGGAGAGTGAAGGAGTAGTAGTCAACACCTCAACCGAGCTGGATCGTGGCGCGCGGGGAAAAATTCGTGAGCGAGAGAGATAGAGTACGAGCAGAGTCGAGACGTAAGAAAAGGGAGTCCGCGGAGAATTTAGTGTGTGCACGGGACGAAGTTAAGGGATATCGGAAAGCAACGAGAGAGACACGATACGGTTTTTTTTTCCAGCTGACGCGTAGACGAAGTGCCGGGCGCGAGTGTGCGAGACGACGAGGAAGATACGCATCGGGAGGGCCGAGTCAGGGAAACGCGGAGAGACCGGTCTGCAGCTGCTAGAGGACGCAACGGGCCGTGCAGCTACGCAGCGGAGCCGGTACCACCCATTCGAGGCGGAGCGGGCGTGCCGAGAGACTACAGCTGCGAGAGGGCCCGACGGGCAGTACAAGGAGAGAGAGAAAGGGAACGAGGTAATATCGGTGGTTAGAGTGCCGGCAAAATTCCGAGTGTCGATGGGGAAATAATTCTGTAGGATCATTGGGAAGCGTGGGATTCTGGGGTTTCGTGTGTGTGTGTGCGTGAGGGAAAAAAGAGACCGTACGGGTAGCGGACGAACGTCGGCTTCCAGAGGCAATCTTGTGTGCGTCGCGCACGGGTTTTGTTTTCTTTCGGTGACGCTGGCTCTTGGGTTTCTTGTACGAGAGCGCAAGCAGCGTCAATAGGCCAAGCAATGCAGCCGTGAAATTACCGGATTTTACTAGGTCGTACGGACAAGGGGAATGGAGATCGCGAAGTAAAACGAGCGGGTATGTATGTATGTGTAGTGAGTGAGAGATAGGCAGGGCCGGCAGAACATGTGGGTTCTATGGGTACTACTACCCACGTGAAAGATTCCGTGTGGGTAAAATTCCCTCGCGAAATTTGATGGCATATATACACCGTATACACTAATATCACGTGAATTAAAAATAATCTAAAAATGAAACGTGAATGAACCACACAAATTAAATGCACGCATCGCTTCGTTCTTTCTGTGAAGCATTAGGGTGCTTTTTTTCGGGCTATTATGTGGAAGGATCGCACTCGACGAAAATTGATAATCAATTTTGAATATCGAAATAGTGGTTTTCATACGATACGCGAACGAAGAAACGAACGACGAAAATCGAACACACATGTAGCCTTTCATATGGTTGTCGTGCTTGCTCGCTTATGTGTTACGTGCCCATTTTTATTCTTGAAATATTACATTTTGTTGTAATTGAAATATAAAACTCTTTTACATATGAGTCATTCCCTTTTTTTCACATATTTTAAATTTATTTTAGATATACCATAAATAATTTTTTCTGTACAGTATTGAAAATTTTTTTATTATTGATGATTTTAATCGACAAATAAATTTCTCGTAAATTAACTAGCTATCTGTTGGGTCATGTGGTTTAAAATTCCTCTGATATACATATATACATACAAAAATCTTTAGGACAACTACCCATGCGGGCCGAGAACCATCTGCTGGCCCTGGAGATAGGTATACAGGTGTCAGGGGCAGGAGAAGGCTAGAGGACGACATTCCCCGAGCAAGTCAAGGAGTCACGGCCGGGCAGGACGTGCCTGCCGATAGATACGCATACCGGTAGTTACGTATTATACAGGTATAATACTATTGGGTGAGACCCAGGCTCGCGAATGTTATTGGTGTCACGGTTATAAAGTGAACGTTGTAATTCCGGCCGAATAAACGGTGCTGGACACCAGTGAAGTGTTACTGTTGTGTTCAAGGTCATATTTATGGTAGATTAGTTTCCCTTTTCCTGGTTTCCCCTTTCAGGGACTACCTGGCTTTCCCGAGCTAGGTATCTACAGCAGATCTCCTGGAGGAGGGAAGTCTAGTGGGACGGGATACGGTAAGGTAAGGTAAAACTTACGAGTGAGATTGTGACAGGGTCTCGGGACGGCCGTTCTCTGGCTGACACACACTTCGTTACAAATATGCGGGATCAAACCTATTCCTTAGGCGTCATTTGAAAATGTGTCATTAGCATGTGCAAGAAAATGTCCAATTTTGCAGATTATTCTTCACTCTCTCACTCCGATTGAATTTTTACACCATCACACATTATGCATGACACAGATTTACAGACGTTTTACAACATCTGTACAATCATAGTTGGTGACCCAATAAGTACTCTTCGACGATGCCTTATGTAATATACATAATATTTATACATGCTACAGATACGAAACGTACCCGACGCGTACGCATTACGTGACTCTTTTATACGAACACTAGTTACGTAACTGCGCTTTAAATTGACTTGCCTCGGAGTAAGCCATGTTGTGTTGCATATAACTTATTTTTGCTCTTAAAATCGATTAATCAGATTTAACTTTAAAAAAGGTAAGTGCCCCTATAACTGTACATTACTTATAACTGATCAATCGACACATATTAGCAGATTACATTTTAAATAACGATCGCACACTAAATTTGTCATGATAGGTACTTCCTTAAGACTTGCACCTACGAGTAGAAAAAGTTCTGCATCAATAAAATAATAGTTGCTACAAATAATCGTACTCGGAATATCCTTGGTTGATGATCGACCAATTATCATTGCTTTTCCTAAGCCGTCTACTAAGAAAGACTTATATCTTTTGAAGGCTGTTATAAACATTCTTTAATATTTTTATACAAAAAAAAAGAGCTAGCAACAGCTTGATGCATTATAAAATTATTATAGAAAATTTATGTTTGGATCCTACAAACTTTTTTATCAATATTGTAGGTGTTTATTTATAGGTACACAGTATATTCAGAGTACACCTATAGTTGAACGCCTGCGCTATATCTCACTCCTAACCTATAACTCAAAAACTTGTAACATAGGGATGTATTTTTATGAATAGTTATTAATGTTATTGTTGTAAGTGAGGCTTTAAGTGTATAGATGGCGCAAGCAGACGGTCGCTGCATGGTAGAACAAAGAGCAATGCTGACTCGAGAACGGAGTTATTTCTAGGCCTACTCTCGGTAAAACCGATTGTATCATTATAAGTGTATAATATAGCACACAAGAGTAAGTTTTACTGTAATAAGAGCAAGCGTTGTATAAAGAAACTTTGAAGTGAAATCCTTGTCCAGCTATTCATTTACCACGCCAACAACCACTTCCTCGTATTACTATAGGAAATCCAAAAGTTATTTTTATTCGTTTTCCTGTAATCAACTTTATTAGTATACATGCACTTCAAGCGAAAGAATGTTTTTTCTTTCATACAGTAAACCCTTATTAAGACAAACAAATCACTTCATCTTAAGGTACATCAAAATTTAACCACAGGGGCACCTCAATGCTTGTATGTTCAGTTGTAGGTACAGGGAGCTGCATATTATTATTAGTTTATTTAACCGTAGCCTGTATAATTTATCATTAAGTAACGTTTTACTCACTTCATCACATCATTGATCATAATAGGGATAAAATAAAACCGATAAACATAGTTATTCTATTATTTCGACGGCTTACAAGTTCTTGAGGTGCTTAAGTGTTCGGTTATACGGGCATTTACCTTATTGTAATTTTAAATTTATTGATCTCAATCGAAAAAAAAACTGCAAAAAAGGTTCAATCTTACCTCCAGAGTACAGAATATACATACTAATTATAGTTTAATTTGTTTCAAAAACTGAAAGCTTAGAGTGAAGCAATGACGCTATCTTCTTCTTCTAAAGATTTTTACATTTTTTAATATAATAATTTGTTTTTCATGATGTTTTAAATAAAAGAATTAAATAAAAAAATAACATCTTTCTATTTTAACTTACACGGAAGAGACTTTAGACAAAAATGACGATAAAGAAAGTAGATATAGGTTTACTTACAAAAAAAATTTGTTATATTATAACTGTTGACTACTATTTTGGATCTGCCATTTTGAATTTCTTCTATCTTTCACTTTATTCGTAATTGGTAAACGTAATAACTTTGAAATACCTTAAAGTTCTTCAATTGTGAGATTTTTATTCATAAAAAATATTATTTTAGTTAAGAAGCTGTGCAGAAACCCCCCCCCCCTCCCCTGCCCGCCCACCATGGTCTACCATGGTTTGATTCTTAAACTTCCTCCTGAATAACGCGGTTTCTTCAAAAAAATTTCAAATAAAAATTTTACAGACACTGTTGAGTAAATATAATTTTTATTCAAAACCATCTAAAACAGTAAAAATCAAAGATAGACATTATTGTAGGCTGTCTATAGTAGGACATACGTCATCATCGGTTAAAATATTATATCCATAGATGCAGGCAATCCACATTGATTCACCTCTACGTCCTCTTCTTTGATCCACTTCATAATGAGCTCTAGCATATCAAGCTATTACAACAATTATGTTTCTCATTTCAGAAGCACTTTTTCTGCTCGTTGTTTACGGTGACCTGCTCGACGGTGAAGTGTTTTGGTGCAAACATTTTGTTAATGCTTTAAAATTTACTTTGATATAGTAAATCAAACTCTGGCGTGCGTTATGCGTTCTTTCATTATACTGTAATAATTTAAATTACACATTTAGGCTGCCGTCAACCTTATAGAGCAGTAAAGAACAATAATAGTAATATGGAACGGAGAAATCCGTGTTGTTAACAGGTTATAATCTTATCGCGTGACTGAAAAAAGGATCCATAATATCCTGAATTTTTTTCCAATTCTTCCAAGGATGGAATTGCACGTGAACCTATTGCTGTTTTTCTTAATGGAAATGAAGGGGAAAGAAAGCCGTTGCTTAACGGAATATCTCATATCTCTCAAACTGCTTCTCAAAAATCCACAATAACTTCTATCATCACAATTGACAATCTTGTGCCATGAATAACAAAATGCGCGTAATAATCATTCGGTAATGTACGAGAAAACCTTATTACAAAGCAGAATAATTAATAATCTTACTAGGGGCTCCACCCCTGTGCGCTTCGCGCGCCAACCCCTCACAGTTAATAGAAAATATTAAATTTATCGATTTTGTAAGACAACAATTAAATACATCAATACGATTTTTGTACAACGCAAAAATGTAGACTAGAGTTTTTTGAATCCCATTTTAGAATTTACGCACCCTTGACCGATCTGGACCAATCCCAGAACGAATAAGCCGATGACATCAATTTTTATCATTAGGAAAAGATATATTAATTGTAACTAAATGAAATATTTATTTAAAACATAAAATTAATTTTTGAAACTTAAAATTTAATCAAATTTTTATTTTTTTAAATTTGATGTTTGAATTTACCGCTCTTAACTCACCACAGCCAATCACATAAATTACTCAGTCTACTTAATCAACCAATTAAAGAACGAATAAATCGATGGCAGCCAAAATTCATAGCTAGTATAACATAAAAACTTTCTTTTAATTCTGATAGAATTGTACCTGAAAATAGTATTGCCTCTTTCGTACATGTTTGGAATACCATTTAGGTGATACGAGATTTGGATCTAGAGAAATGCACTCTGAATTAGGGTAATGCGCATTTACTGGATATCCACCAATAATCAATTTATTCCATACTTCTGCTTGTATCTTACCAGCAAACTTAATATTTCTTAACTCAAGATCTTTGTCTATTGTAGCAGCAGAGTTATCAAGATAAGACCCATAATGATCGTGTGGGACTATTAATCCAGATAACTCACGACCAACAGGAGCCATCCGCCACTCAACTTGGTTATATGCACTGCGTCCTAAGGCATTTGTTACTAAGACAGGAGTATCCAAGTTATTCGATCGGAAATGATTAATAGCATAAGGAAAAACCTTTTCATATCGTGGATTTTCATCTGGTCCGCCATCCGACATAATTACCACAACTGTTTTTACTTACTCTGTATCACCTGAAAAAATGATGTATTTTTTATCAGAAACTTATTTAGGTCACGTTATATGCCTGGATATAAAAAAAAAAAAAAAAAACTAAATGAACAAATATATTATTGTAATAATAATTTATATTTTATACCATAAAATAAGTATTTAAAAGATATTACACTCAAAAGACTTTTAAAATCATAAGCATGCGATGCTGCAGTACTGGAGCAATGCTTAGCGCTTCGAATAGCAACATAGGTATAGGCCCTGAGTACCTTACAGATTTTGGATCTTCCCTTTTTCTGTCTTTAATTTTTATGCCTGCATAAACACTTGGAATCAGTTTTTACCGCGGTGTCATTATCCAATCATGATCAGGTAACATGACCTTGTACTTCAAACGCATTAACATTGGTCCTTGTCAGGCTATCCTCTAAGCAAAATTCATCACTACCCGAAATATACAATCATATGTATAGGTGAGTAACATCTTATACTACCTACAGTGGAAGATTTTAATTTAATAAATATATATATATATATATATGGAAATATATATAGTATACACACCCTCGTTTGTATTTATATTCAATCGTATCGTGTCTTAGGTCCATTTTGACAATTTATCACACTGAACACTGAGAAAAAGTTTTCATAGCTTCGAGCGTCTATTCGCTTTGTTAGCTCTATGTTAATGTGTGCAAGTATGCATCCAACATGACGTTGCTGATGCAAGTAGTTGCAACTACTAGTTGCATTTGACAAGTTCGCAGTTCGCTTCGAACGCTTGGATAAATTTGGTCTATCCACTAAAAACAAAATACGTGCCACATAAGAGTGCGAATCGATCTGACTAATGTTAGTCAAGAACGCATGTTTTAGGCCGCTGCTACATAAGCGTGTTTGCCTGCGGTCACCTGCGTTTGCGTGGCGCGCGTTACGTGAATAATTATGGCCGACCGACTTAAATCGTCCAATCACAATAGAATGTAAAACAACTACCTGTATTGTGATTAGACGATTTTAGTCGATCGGCCATACTTATTCACGCAATGCCATCGCACCACCGCCAACGCCACGCAAACGCAGGCGACCGTAGACAAACGCGCTCATGCAGCAGAAGCCTTAGACTGAGCGCTTGGAGCGTTCAGAACTTCAGTCCAGAACATCCGGAATACCGGTCCCGAACAGACCTGATGACTCATATGAATGAGTTGGTTGAAGAATCCTTCAAAAAAAGAGCTAACATCAAATTCATGCGATGATACGCAAAACCATGGTAAATTATGAAATTTTTTAAAATATTGTGATTGTTATGATGACAAAATCAATTTAATTTTTGGGCTAGCGAGTGTCAATAAATAAACTCTTTCTTGGCAAGACAAAACGCCTATTTGGTTTAAACGAATACGGAATACGTTAATTAAATATGTTGAAATCACGCTACAAAAGTATGCAAAAGTGTGGCTAGCAAACTGTAAATACTAACTATGATTGATGAAGAAATCAGATATAGTTTGTCTGTGAATTATTTGACTTTTGATTTTAAATACTTTAGTCATGGCTCCGGGCTTTATGTGGCTATCTGCTCGTGCGTATCATTATTTAGATTAAAACGGAGTTTCTCAGTAAAAAACTTTTTGCATGTAGGTGTATGAACATATATCATTCATATACAGTTTTAGTAAACTACGCGTAATGTCACCGGAAGTAAGACTCATCGCTGTACCTAACGATAACTGATATTGTAAAATTTAGGTGGCCGTAAGATGCTTACATATTTTTACAGATAAATGCGATGAACGAAGAAATAAAGCAACAGAAAATGATTCTGATGATTTAAAAGAAAGTGTTACTAAACAAAATGAGAGACATGGATTAGAATTAAAGAAAAACAATGAAAAATGTTTTCAATATTTTCACTCCAATAATCAACGCTACGTAAAATGCAATACTTGCAATAAGTTTCCGCAAATTGTACAATTATATTCTTATAACAAAAGATCTCCTCCTCTTACCCTTTCTACTGGAACAAGAGTAAGACAATCGATCATTGAAGATCATAAAACTTTAACATAAGTAGAATCTATTTGTTCATTCCTTATTTTAGGAGCGAATTGGCATGGAAGAACACGTGTAGTGAGGTTAGAGAAATAGAAAAAATAATTAAGGAGGCGTCATCGATCGCATCTTTTTTCCATAAAAGTGAGGTGCGAAGTTCAGAACTACGAAAAATATCTCAAGAAAAAAAATTAAATTTAGTTAGACTCCCAATATATTTCGATACTCGTTGGACCCAGTTTACTAAGAAGTTAATCAGTGCAGTTCTGCAATCATGGTAAGTACTCGTAATGTATTTTAATCAGTCAAAGGAAAAGGAAGCAAAAGGATATTACAATTTTTTAACAGATAAAAATAATCTTACGATTTTAAGTTTTCTTGCGAATCTGCTGGAAGTTTTCTCCAGATTTTAACAAAATTTACAAAGTGATGATATGAATATTGTCAAAATGATAGATTGTGGCAGTCAAGTTCGCAAAAAAATAAGAAGTCTAGGTCAAAATAATTTACTAGGGTGATGAGTAAGCATTTTAAACACGCAAGTTAAATCTAGTGAAAATGGTACTCAAAGCTTAAAAGATGTAGAATTAATTAAGAAGACTAGACGAAATAAGACTCACAATATATATGTATCTGAAAAAAGAAGTGTTTCAGCAATAACTAATGAAATCATACTAACATTATGTAATTATATAGAAGAACGATTTGAACAGAATACTAATATAGTTGATGTTTTGAGGCCTTTCATAAAATTTGAGAAAAACTTTAATTTAACAGATGTTCATCGATATGTTGCTTCCGATTTATGTATAACGCAGCTTCATCTTGAGTATTCAGAAATAGCTTAAGAAAAGTTCCTTAATTTAAATGAACAAAGTTTGAAGAAATTTTAAAACACTTGATAAATTCAAAAAAATATCCCACTTTATTGACCGTATTTGCAAGAATTATCGCTGCGAAACCTCATAGTGCAGACGTTGAAAGGTTGATTAGCAGTAACAATAAATTAAAAACATCACAAAGGTCACTCTTGCATCTTTCGACGGAATCCCTGTACTTATATATCTATTATAACATGCCTGCGTTGGATGTATGGGATCCAAGACCTAATGTATCAAAATGAATGAGTGCGAAACGTCGTAGGGATAAAAGTTGTCCAAAAGCAAACGAGCGTAATTGGTACAGAGGTATATTTGATAGTAAAAACATTAAATCATTGGAGCAAGAAGAGACTGATTGTGAGTATAAACCAATCACAAAAAAACAGAAATGCTTTTGAAATTAGTAAACAAATTCCTAGAGCAGATAGTACAAAAAATGTTGCTTTAAAAAACTTCAAGTTTACAATGTAATATTATTTTAGGTAACCTATATTTTGAATAAAACAAAAATAAAAATAACTGAAATAGAATTAAGAAGTTTTTCTGTCAACAACGGTAAACAAATTTTTTTGATTCAATTAAAGAGATTATTTTATTACTACCCGAACTCAGATTCATCACTACCCGTTTTGGCTTCATCACTACCTTTTCCGTCACAACTACCGGTTAGAGGATAGCCTGGTCCTTGTTTGTTGGTGGCAGTGATACCGTCAGGGACTCTACTTTTGTCATCCTGCGAAATCACGACAACTTGATTGGGACCAAGGGTTGAAAATATTTGCTAAATGGATCTGAATAAAAAAAAATTTATTAAATATAGTGTATACAAGGAAAATATTTTCTCATCTCAGATAAATGTTATTAAAGATTAAAACAAACAGTTTATTTTATTGTCACCATGCAAAATTTGGAATCTAAATCGTCTTTCTTGGCATTTGTTTAAGCCCGACACAGTTTTACCAGTACCGTACTAACGTGCATTTTACCTTTAGCTGGGTGGAAATTCCTGAGTAAAAGTCAAAGATACATAGCGCTTCGGCATATTCAATACCCTTGTACTAGAAGTTCTTTGGGTGAATCGACCAAAGTTTTACATCTTTAAATAATTTATGTGCGTCGAAAGTCATTAGTGGTTCCACCAAGCATAGCAATATCATAAATCGTCTTCAACAATTCTGGTTGATCAAATCCAAGTCGAGGACGACCTAGGTCCTTCTGGATCTAAAATATAAAACGAAAAATTTTAAAAAGTCGCTATTTTTTTTGTTCTAAAAACTTAGAAATGATAAATTTCCATATGGATCTTTAAAAATTTTATGTTGCTGTTTTTATGCTAATAAAATTGAGGAATGTATAATAATTGTGACGTACATGCAAACTTTTAGCCAAATCAGGATTGTCGATTTTTATTATTTAAACATCTATTTTCGATTATCTCTGTCTTTTTGTTTACGTTCAACTTTGTTCAGTTGAGCTGTCAATATTTTCTTACTTTACTTCATTTCCTTTCTATACGTATTTATACCTTTATGTACTCGTGGCAGAGCAATACCAGAATTACGACCCTTAATTGCTGCCAACAGTTGCTTTTCTAAAAAGCTTATCTTGGCCTTCAAAACATATTACGCGGGGGTGGTATAGATACGAGTAGTCGTAGAACTAGGAATCGTATCACCTGCTGTAGCATTCTTGTCAACGTTAATATTTGATTGAGCTTCTTTAACTTTTGTAGGCCCTACTAAAGAAATATATATACAATTCCTTTTAAACTGGAGTAAGTTAGTTTTACTTCTGAACTATTATTTCTAATCTCCGGAAAATCAACGTATACACACAAGTATTTATTATTCACAGTAAATTTACAGCTATTATAATAAGCTGGAGTAAAAGGGATACTGCTGTTAGTTTCATCAATGGATTTTCCTACTTTCATGGTACGATTGACTTGCAAAGATAAACAATCACAATCGGCAACTTACTTACTTCTGACTTCAATTGCTGAAGTAGAAGAGACATTACTACTCTGATTAACGAATTTCTAAAGTAATTGTATAAACCATGCGTAAAAATTAAAAAAAATTATGCCTTACATGCAAATTGAAAACTTTACGTAAGAATATTTTAATTGGTTGTACCTTTTAAGTGAAGAAACTTCTAAAAGCAGCGTCTATTATTGCTTTTTTTCTGTCAACTCTATTAATCTATTTTTAAAATTCTCGGGAAACGAATTTTTATCTTCCTTCAAAGATTTACACAGCCTATTAACGTTGAATCTAGATCGTTCTTTCAATAAATGATTAGTATAGCAATTGCGATACGCCGCAAAAAGCTTGGTGTTATGCGACATTCCGTTATTAACTATATTTTTAACTTATCACACACTAGAGTGACTTGCCTGACTAGAAGTTTTAATTTACCGAGACCTGTCAGCAGAGGTAAACAAAAAACTTTTTCGAATGTTGTGTTAGGTTAGAACACGAGATAGTGTACACACTGTGTTTTATCCCAAGTGTAGCCAGGTTGGCTATTCTGCTTTAACTTATATCAGGCACGCTGAGAAATCAAAAATCTTGTACAATAAAATACCACATGGCTTAGGATCTACCAGACCCCCCTGCACGTGGATCACAGCCCCTAAATTATCTCTATTGATAACATGTTTATAGGGTATTTTATGGCAATCTACATAATAAATTGTACAACATACACTTTTATTTAGAGATTCTATCAAATATATAGTCTATTATTAAAGCATGACTATATCGTAATAAACCAAATGCTAATCTATGAAAAGGTACAGATTCTCAATAGCTCATAACTTTTAAATAATTATGTACTTTTTTTGACAGCATTGAAAAGCATGAAAGTTCTTCTATAAATGTAAGAAATTTCTTTAAAATCTGTCAAACACTCTTTTACGCTCCCTCCTCTTTTAGCACTGTCATCAAAATTATCACCAGCTGTCCCAAACAAGCTTTTGCTTAACCGGAAATAGTGTATTACAGAATATAATCTCCTATTCTTTCATTGCGTGTAATTGTTTTATACGAAAAGAGTATTAAAATACTTCATTGAGAATTGCGTTACACCTGCATAAAGAACCTTACATAAAATTTATCGAACTAAATATATGGTAGTAGAAGTACAGACGATTTGTTGTCATGCAAGTGTTGGGATCAAACGTGAATAAAATTTTGTCAGATCTTAATGCAATTTTACACACTTGTAGTTGAAGTTCTAAGCTTTTGAATGACGTCAAAAACATGTGCAAGTTATAATAGGCTTCGGGTAAGGGACGACAGGAATTATTTAATCACATGGACAATTTTCGACAGAACCTCTGTAAAAACAAGTATCTTACATCATTCAATCTGTTTATTACAATGAAAGAAAATTACCCCAATACCATTGTCAAAGGCGATATTTTAGTTTAAGTATCAAATGAATCGATCGCTGATCAGTTTGTATCAAGTAAGTAGCGCAATCCTTCCACTCGTGCCGATGACCTTTAGAGGTGAAATTGTGAACTCTGAGCGCATTGTTAGTCAATTGTTATTATTTCTTTGAGGGTGTTCCCTGTAATTTTGAAATAGATAGTAGTTTTTCTACTTTAGGCATTGTTTAGAGGCTGGTCTGCTGTCAGTATGTGAAATAGCGTTTACCACTCATGTGCATCCAGCCGGGGTGTTCCCAACTGTCTCTCGGTCACTGCTTCGCAAGTGCCCTCGGACCCATGGACCACCCTAGAGACTGCAAATTTGTGACGAAAACTGAGATTTTTTCCTATTCTAGAATAAAACTTTTATAATTACATACTTTTTGCGTCGTAGAGTACTGCAATCGTTACCTAGTTTGATGTGATTTATAAAATTTGCTGTGTGAGGGAGTGAAAACTGGTATGAACAATTTTGACATGTTCCCGATTTTGATATACTACTAGGCTGTGCGGTTTAAACACATCCGACAACACACACGCTCGAGTGAGGGAGCGATCACTGAGCAGTCAAGCAAGCAAGAGAATAAGGGGCATATAGAGGGAGGTAGCAGAAAAAAGATATATATGAGATGTGTCGGAGTTCGTACGTGCGTTTATAGTGTGCGTTTGTCGGTTAGAATTCACGTGTCTCTAATCTATGATTTTACGGAGGCTCCGCCGTGTAGAGATACAAACCCACGTCATGTCGTAGGTTACAAATTGGCTCTTAAAGTCAGGTGATTGGCATTACTGTCACAAGAAAAACAGGGACTAACCTGTAGAAATACAATGACTTAATCAATTTTCAATAAAATATGTTGAAATTTTCCACGGAAATCACTATTTTTGAACGTACCATGATAGTACTACTATCTGAAAGCTAAGGCTTATTACGATAAGACTTGTGCACTCTTATTATGAAGACCGTTGATTTATTCGAGTGATTAGGTTGTTTTTATCAGGTATGCTAGCTCCACCATCAGAATACGTAATAAAAAGTGCTATTTAAAATACACAATATCTTGAAATTTTGCAGGGTAAGTGATATAAATAATTGTACCCTTGAATTGAGCACATTTTAAGGATGGTCGGGAGTATCATTGCTGAGGGGTGAGGAAAAGGGTGTCCCCGGCCCCGCGCAGCCCTACCCCCCTTACCGCGCACCTCCTCCCGCAGCCTATGAACTCGATATTTTGTTCACGTTTTACATTGATTTACTTTGAAATGCGCCATAACGTGCCTCATGTTTTTTTTCGCAACTCTGCATTTTTAAAAGTTTTTTATCCATGTCAAAAGTTGATTTGAGGTTAAGTCCCATAAGAACGTACGTTAACGAGCTGAATTTTGACATGGATTTATTTCACACAATGACCCATAAAAAATACTGAAAAAATTCATGGTGATTCTAGACACATTAAAGAACAAATTCACAAAGTTTCACAGTGATCTCTGCATTTTCATACAACTCCCGACCATCCTTAAGCTATCAAGTTGACCTGACCTAGGTTCAGGGACAGTCACGAGGGAGCCTCCCTAAGCACGTTATCGCTACACATTTTCGTTATTGTATTATTTAATGTACACATGTTAACGCGTAAAATAGATTATAATATTACTATTGATGCTTCTATTTATGTTACTACTGTTTGAATTATATTACTATTAATGTTTAGAACACAAAAAAAATTAGAATCACATAACCTTTGCTAAAATTATTTTATTTTTACATCTTTCTAGGGTCGCACGCGACACTATCGGTGTTTTTTAATGTATGTCTTAGAAATTCTAAAGATTAGGACGTTGTTTCACACTTTGTTTCGAGGGGTGAGTGTCTTATGCAGCGTTGGCGAACTTCCTGAAAAGTGTGTGCCCACCGTACCCCACTTGCCCCCTAGTAGCTATTTCGATACAAGCTCTTAATCCACCTATATTAAAACAATGAGTAAAGAAATACTAACACATCATTTCTCATCATTATAAGAAGAACAAGAGTCTGATTTTCTTGATACAAGCTCTTCCAATAAAAGCTCCGACTCTATATATATTTCAAGAAAGAACAAAACCGAACTCCAATGACAAAAATGTACCTCTCTTAAAAATGTATTGAAAGAGGTAATAAAAAGTTAGTTATACTCTCAAGAAAAGTACTCAATTGTGTCCACCAAGTACTATTGGCTTCTTCATAGTGTACGTTTTAGTTACGTTTATTTTTAAAAATAGAAACGTTTACTGAGCGGTTCTGAAACGTTGGTACGTCCGATGGTAAAATAAGATAGCTAGAAAAGCCGTTCCTAAACAGTTTCTGAATCGTTTTTGAAATTCATACGAAAATATTTTGAATCGTTCATAAATTTAAAGAATATGTACGAAAAATTGTTTATTGTGATATCTCAATACTTTTACCAATACAAAAATACGACAATACTGGTTGAATTAAAAAGAAAAAAAATTCCCAAGCTGAGGCGTAAGCCGGTGCAGCTACATATGGAGAAAAGCATCTCATTTACTAGGCCAGATTGGACAAATTACTAGAGTTACTATGTTGATATTTATAATGCACAACTACAATGATCTTTTATTTTTGTTACACTTCTTTTTGTATACACATATTGTATAAACATTGAGAATGTTTAGTGTGATTTTGAAATCATTAGCCAACTCTATATTATTAAAAAAATCTGTAATATAAGTATACTCTACTAAAAAGTAAGATATACAATAAAATGTCAACAGTAAAGCTAAGAAAAAAATAGATACATTTGAACAAATTACTAAACAAAAAATCAGTATATTCCATAAATATTATATACTTTTGCCCGTCAACGACAAGTCAGTTTTTACCTTCTGTATAATAAATCTTGATACACAGTCTTGTAATTTAAAAGAGATTTTTATAATGACCACTCAAGGCATGGCTAGGATTAAATGACCCGATTACTGCGCATTTGTTTTTTTTTGGCCGTATTAATATTACTACGAGCTTATTTAACGCAAATTACATCAAACTAAAACTTTATAACGAATATCTAGTATCAATCTAACATACTATAATTTTTCTGGCGTTGAAAACATTTAATTATTCGTAATAAACGAGTAATAAAAAAAGATATCGCTGCATGTATTACTACGCACCCTTCTTAATTATTGCGCTCCAATAACTACGCGGGGCTAAATACGGCGCACCAAATACTGCGCACCTCATTTCACATGTCAGGACTATTTGATTTATAATAGTACGAATTTTTAATACATTAAATTTTCCTTTCCGTTACAAGTTTGTATAACTAGAAAAAAACACAGAAGACCATCGTTAGTGCGAAAACGTTATCGGACTGTTGTTGAGGTTAGGAACACGTCTACTTGAGAAAGTTTCAGTTGGAATGAAGTGAAAAGTTGTTCTGATGGAACCGTCAACTTTATACCACTGCAAATTTATTTTAAAACAAGATTTGAATACAATTTTCTGAAAATAATAACTTGTGATTATGATATTATGTTTCGAGGGATTTCATGATACATTTGAGTATTTTAAAATACATAAATCGTGTAATTGTATCAAAGCGCGCAGTAATTGGGTCATTTACCCCTATGTTCATAAACATTTTTCGCTACTCAATGAAAACTATTTCTCATAAATGCTATTTGTACGACCTCACAAATGAATGTATGCAACAGTACGCTTTGAATAATGGAATTTGACTACCAAGCAGTGTTAATGATCTATTTTAGTTTACTCTTGTATACCAACCTATTTTTATGGAAACATTACGGTTTTGATCCAAATTTAGCATAATTTCTTTTCAAGAATGAAATTGGAACTAAGTACAATCTTGTGGCGCAGTAAAAAGGTAATCATAGTATTTGAATCACTTATTCAACGACGATCATAGCATAAGTATGTCTATTCTTGCCTATTCTCCAACTGATTTGACCAATGCATAAATCAACAATACTAAATGACATTACGCAAAACATACTTCTCATGCTGCTTATCTAAGAAATAACATCCAAGTTTGTTTAAAAATACACCCACCACTTTTATTTTTATACACCCTGCGTTTTAATTATAACCCTACGAAATTTTGATTCAGAGATCACTGCGGAAACGGTACTTAATTATTTATATGAGGAGTTACAAAAAGAAACTGGATATAAAGATTTTTTTGTTATAGGGAAAGCAATAAAACCCACAATATGCAGGTTCCCAACAACCCAACAGTACGGATTGTGGAACGTACGCATTAAACTATGCTAAGTACTTTCACAAAGTAAATTTTTATCAGTGAAATCCATGCGTGAAATGTAATTAACAGAAATTATAATAAATAGACATTTATTACAGGATCCTGTAAATACTTTTTTGGAAATTCCTACACTCTGGAATTGATTTGATCACCATAAAATCATCCCAAAACGATACGAGATAGCGACTAATTTTAAGTTTGGCATCAAAGTATAGAAAAATACGATGTATATTCTAATTGTTACAGCAATAGCAGTCCCTTAGATAAACAATCGTTATGTTAGTTTTGTATCTAAATCAAATGTATAAGACAGTAATAGGACGTTAAATAAATGAATTTGCAACAACAAACAAAACAAAAATGACGTATAACCAAGATTTTCTTTTAACAATTTAGTGTAATAAATACATATATGTATATAAGGGTAGTCGTTAATTTTTTCAATTTTTTTCTCTTCGGGCTGGGTGTAAATCAGTTCTGAGTAACTAAATACTCATGTGAAAACAATAATAAAAGTCATTTGATCTGTTTCCCCGTGCCACACAGATCTTAAAGTTTCTTATGGGATTTAAATGAGAACAATCACTAAAATTGTATAAAATTTAGAAAACTATTGAAAATTATCAAATCTAACGACTGCATGTACACATTCTCATGTCTTTTTATCCCCTGGATCGAATAAAGTCGTTAGTTTTTGTCTATCTAATAAAGGAAAAGAGTTACGATCGAATCATTGCAAAAAAAGGCAAAATTGACGGAAAAAAAGAGGAAAAACAGACGATAGAATTCGTCATGATGGTTTTGGCTGGTTACAAAGAGCATTATAAATATAATTTTAAAAAAAAATAAATGTAGAAACTTACAATTAAAAAGTTTTTCAACATCAAAACAGATGGTTCTCACTCATAGCTATGATTATTTGGAGTTGTTCGAAATGCTGGTACGCGTCTAGATAAGCGATTTTTTGCAAAAAATTCATAACAATAGTTTCTCCAACTCATAATCTTTTATTGTGAAAGACAAAATAGAGGTTTGTTGCTATGTCAACAATCATATTGTTAATAATAATATATCAATATTATCTGATAATTGAAATCAACGTTAAATAAGTTTTATTTTTAAAAATTCAGAAAAATCTTCCATTTTAAGAAATGTTGAAAAAAATGGCCTCCTTAATATTTTATACTGAGTTGTATCTATTCAATATGAAAACGTTCTTACACGTGTTAATTATACATAAACATTCTTAAAGACATTCGAGTGAGATGCATATCATGGATAAATATGAGTTAATAGGGAAGAATTATGGATTTAATGAAAAACGAGTTTCAGAGAAAAATAATTAATTATTTTTTTTTAATTAAAAAAAGAGTTTTATTTATTCCTTAACTTTATATCAAATCATCTTTGTTCCAAGGGGGGAATAAACTACGATAATCGTTCATTATTGGCATCAGATACTGTCGTTGTTGCTCATTTTTGTCTGTATTTTATTAAAATCGCTCATCAATCAAACCCCTCTCTCCGCAACATCGTTGACAACTTTTAAGTTTTGAACAATCTGTAAGCCCTTAGTATAATTTCGTTTTTTACTCTATTTTGAAAGATCTTTTGACAAGAATGCTGTATCGATGTTGAATCGTTTAAAAAAGTGTAAGGATTCCTTACCCAGTAAATCAGGTATACTTGATTCAACCAAGTCATTCACAGAGTTTTTATTAACAAGAACTCGTTTTTTACGCACAAATTTTGTACTGTCTGATTTCAAAGCATCGATCATTTTCAGCTTATCTTCCACTGGAATTTCATCATCAAAAAATGATAGAGCTGCTGACTCCGGGGTCAAGTACCATAAATGTCGAACGAACTGTCTCACAGCTACCGCAGATATCGTGCTATCCATCTTTTTATAACTGTATACATTTTTTAGGAAATAACGGTTTTGACGTGGTGCTTTGGCAGCAATCGGTGCTTCAAACCAAACTTGAACATAAACTCTTATGATAAATATAGAAACGTCTCTATATTTCACGCAATCATCCTTATCATCTTTTAAAAAGTTTTTTCAGAACATAAAAATTTTTAAACAATAAATAGGTTTTGCCATCCACCTAGCGTGATGTACGGGTCCGGGTGGATGCAAATTATAATTTTTCGATGATTCCCTTCCAAGAGAAATCACTACCAATTCGAAAAATTATTGGTAATCGTTACGAATCTGATATACATTTAATAATTTGGAAGTAAAATAAAAAATTTGTTTTTTGACATCCTGAACAGCTTTTGAAACGAAACTGTCTGAAACTCCAGTGTCATATTGATTTTTATCCGTTTTTTTTTCAAAAATCCTCGCACTTTTAGAAAACTTAAGTATCTGGTCCTGATGTTTTTCCAAATGTTTCTTCAAAAACACATCTTAAAATCAAACTGTTAATATGATGCCTATGGATTAGATAAAGTAGCTCTTTATCCAGAAGCTGCTCCAATATAATGCAGGTATCATTCAAACGACCAGTATTACTAGCGTAGAATCACAGCATGAAGCTTGAATATTATTTTGCAGAGATCAGTCGATAAGAGTTTCAAACACAGCTTGAGCCTGATTTTTTCCAGTAGATGACTGAATCTTTGGTACTTCTAGAATTTTCTCTTCTAAATCATTTGTTACTATGATAGCTAGCTTATAAATAAATTCTGTACGAGTGAGCTCGGCAAGTAATTTTTCATCCCAGTGTATGGTATTGGCTGTATTGGAAAATATTCGTAGAACATATTCTTTTATCTCCTTGTACAGGTTTTTGCGGTATGTTTGTCAAGCTTCATGGATCGATGTAGCATTGAAAATCAAATTCTTAGTATCCACTCCATAAGCTTCTGCAATGGCCATCAACAAATTCATCGTATCTCGTCTGCTTATTTTACACTTATCCAGTACAGTGGCAAGCTTTTGAGTAATAATAAATTCTGTACCTCTCCTTTTTTGAGGAGGTGTATTTTGAGAAGGCTAAGACTCTGACTCTGGTCCAATCAATTCATCAAGCTCGTCTGAAAATGAAGGAACACAAATTTTATTTTTTTAGCTTATGAAATATAAGAACTTAAAAAATACTAGTAAAATGATAAATAAATTTATAATCCATTAATATAACTATAAAGCTCATAAAGAGCAGTCGATTACATTAAATATATACCTTTTCTAGCTAACGCTGAAGTTAGATGTATCCTTCTTCGGTCTTTGTTGAATTTTATTATCGTCTACATCTACAGTATATTCTGCCTCTACATTCAAAATTTCATCGTCAATTTCCATGGGCGTTGATTTTGATACTGCTTCATGTAAATCATCTGGTGATAATCCTAAAAACCACGATTTTTCATAAATAATTATTTTTAAATTATTTATTATCATCAAAGTAGTAATTTTGAGCAAAGATTTGAACAAAACAATTTTAATACAGCCATTTATTTGCCAAAAGAAAATTTTATTTCTAAATTCATACTTTAAAAATACGATCCTTTTTTAGGCATACGAAATGCTAAATTAATTCGAATTTATCAAATAAATAAAAACTATCTTTGACTTTTTCCAATGTTTGAAAAAAGGTTATACATATTTTATTATAATATTCAATAGAACGCGGATGTTTTTGATTAAATATTTATAATGTTTTGTGAAGAATTAAAATTATGAAAAACTTGAGATTAATCAGTCTTCAAATTGAATTTTAACATTTGATTTATTCACAGACAATAGTAAATCCTTAGAATTGGATCGATAACAAATTTTTTGGGAAGATTTGGAAACATTCTGTATGATAAAATTAAAAACAAAAAATGCATAATATTCACCTCGTTGTTGCGGTAAAAACTGTTTATCGGATTCATCAGTCATAACTTCGAGAGCATCGGCTTTGGCAATGTCGAACAATTTTTTCAAGCTAGCTTCATACTCCACTTCTCTCTTTTTTTGCGCGTCCGATTTACGTGAAGCACTTCTTTGAATATTTCTCCAATTCTCATACTCATATTTGATTTTAGCGACACATTTTATTGCTTCTTGAGTCGGAATACGAGCCTTTTTCAAAAAAAATATACATTCTTCTATTGCTGACTGTGCGCTTTCATGAATGCTAATTTTGAGTCTTTAAATATTATAAAATAAAACAGCTAGCACTTGTTCAATTGTCGGTAAACTGTCATTGACGACTATTTGGTTCGATGCAAAATCAATATGATCAACTTTGACACGTAAACTATATGGCATTATGACTGATTATCCAGATTACTACTAAAAAATAGCATAAGTTAATGATATTTACGTTGTAAGAGTTATGAAATGCAAGGAAATAATATTTGATATATCTCTGTACTTAGAATATTTTTTTAAGAAACGAGAAAAATGATTGAGTTGCTACTTTTTTGTGACTATTACGGGGCAGTTTTTTGACGCACGATAGCCTAACCTGAGGGATGCGTGCTGCCTCGCTGGCATGCAATGCACACACAAGGGTTCTTGGCCGGGTCCCTACGATCTGCCACTGCGGCCCAGATCGACCCAGTTCCCTCCTACACCCGTAATTTATACAAGTCCCACGCTGACATACTTGCTTTTTTACGTGCGAATTAAACGTGCTTCGAGAGTCTCGTACTCTATGAGGCACGGACAAACACTCCCGCGAGCGGCCGGTCGCTCAGCTACTGCAAACAAGTATTCGACTCGTGTGCCCACGGAGGTGGTGGTGTTTGTCGCCTTGCTGCTGAATCCACTTGCTTCTTTTTTCGTTCTTCGTATACCGGTGGATACGAAGAACATGGCGCGAGAAGTTTGTCTCGCGACTAAGGATAAACAGGAGTCAGGTCATTGAAATAATTACGGTGACTTCTAAATAATTATATTTAACACTTGAATTGATTCACAGAAAAAGAAAATGAAACAATGGTTTCTAAAAATTTAAAATTATCTCCGATCAAGGGTTTGTGTATCGTTGCGTTTCCTTTTACGGCGGAAAAATATGTCGTACCGCACACGGGAGAGAGAGAGGGAGAGAGAGTGAGAGAGAAAAAGAAAGAAAGAAACGGGCTTTTCGAGCCCACGAGACGATCTACGCTCGCACGAGGAAGATACACTCGCTTCCCTTACAACCTTTTTTGTCGGTGATTCGCGGGGTGTCACCGTGGACCTCGTCGTTCTCCGCGTTCTCGTCATCGCTCGCTGCTCGTCGTCGGGACGATGGCATACGTGATCTCGGCACGTGGAGCTCATTGTTGCAGAAAAATGATGGAGGCGCACTTCCACTCTCGCGCGACGGCAAAACCAGTCTGCCAGCTGTGTGTCCTCCACGCATGCTCTCTTTCTCGGTCGAAGCGCCTCGGTGGCGCTCAGCCAGTTCCGTCTTGTATCGTGCGGCTGCCGTCAGCTGCCAGCTCTCGCTTCCTATACAACGACGATAAAATTGATATTTTGAATACTCTTTAAAACTAGCCAGAATCATCATGACGAATTCTATCATCTGTTTTTCCTCTTTTTTCCGTTAGTTTTGCCATTTTGTGCAATTATTTGCTCGTAACTCTTTTCCTTTAACAGATAGACGAAAAATAATGGTTTTCTTGGTCCAGGGGATAAAAATACATGGGCATGTGTACATGCAATCGTTAGATTTGACAATTTTTAATAGTTTTCTTTATTATATACAATTGCAGTGATTTTTCTTATATAAATCCCAGAAGAAACTTTTTAAGCTGTGCGGCACAAGAAAAAAGAACAAATGCCACTTATTTCTGTTTTCGCATAAGTTTTCAGGTACTAAGAACTGATTTTCACCCGGCCTAACGACAAAAAAAAATACAAAATTAACGACCACCCTAATGTATATGTATTAAAAAGAAAAGGGTTGGATCTAAAAGTTCCTAATGTTTTACGGATGGACATAATAAATGCTTTTTAAATTAGTCATCACTTATTAAACTGCAATATATAGCAGCTCTGTACGTTATTTTTGCACTTTCCAACTTATTTATGCAATGGTATTAATTAGTCTCGAGTTAAAAAAAGACTATTTTTTTTCTTTAAACTGTATTAGTTAAAAGATTTACAAGTTTAAAATCCCGAATAGAAGAAAACAATTGTTCTGTTCTGGTGAAAATGATATTCTTATTCCCAAATATGTAGTAACAGCTGAAAAATAAGATAATTGTTTATTAGTAGCCGTTATTTAATAAAAAGTAAAAATTATTGAATTAATTTTAAAAAAGGTTTAGAATAAGAAGTAAAAATCAATCATAAACTCATTCATAGATTTGATATTGAATAATAAAGATATATACCTAATAAATATGTTATGGGACTGCATCTTTAGTCATAATTTACGTGACTACAGTTATTAGAAAGCTGTAATCGATGGTATGTTTGGAAAACTAAAGATACGTAAAAAGAGTGAGAAATTTTTGTGACAATCACTGGGTACTAATAACAAAACTATCAAAAAATTGAAGATCACCGTTATGGATATTAAGCTTATGTTACCATTATTAAGGGGATTGCAGACTCGAATTACCTAGATTTATAAAGTTACCTGTCGATAATGTAGCATAGCAATGGAAAAAGGGATTTTAAAATTAAGTACAATGATTGTCTTATTATAGCTACTCTTGTATATCTGCAAGAACAAATGAATTTTCATGCAGACGAGTGAATTTTTATTCTAAACGATGTATGTTAAGATATATACATTTCATATGGGAAATCTTGAAAGTAAATCTTTTTCATTCACATTTTTATAAATAACATTTTTATCATGTCTTTGTATGGACATAATCTCTAAAATCTCATTTGCAGATGTATCCATCTCAGTCTTTACTAAAACTTTTATCTTCATACGTACATACAAGAGTTTTATATAATACCCTTATGAGACTATTTTTTGAGCCAAATCCTTTCCGATGTCCACTAAAGTCCATTTCTCAATTAAAAAATATTTTTTATATGTATAATATACTATACACATTCATACAATTCAATTTAATTAGATCTTCTTCAGATATTACTGTCCTGGAAGCAGCACATATTGTAAATTGTCTTCAAACTTAATTCAAGTAAATTTCCGTATAACATCTTTATATAGATATTATTTTCATTCAATAAAATAAATTTAACAGCTACTTGATAGTGCAGAACCATTTGGAACTGAAAAAAAACGAAATGTAGGTGTTTTAAATTAATTAATTAAATTTTTTATTCCAAGATAAAATTTGGATTAGATTTGAGCTTTCCATCTATTACGTTAGCTTAGATATATCGTTTATGTAAGTTTAAGTGATAAAAGCTCTGAATCGAAAAATACATCGTGATTCTTACAATCTATTGCTTTAAGAACATGAGATTTAGAATCTGATTAATTCTGTTGTTATATTATGTGATTCATAGATATTTGCATGTAATTAAACTAAACTGATTCTCATTATGTACTGTGCACTAGTCAATTTAAAGTTATGAGAAGTGTAATTTAACCTGACAATAATATAGCTAGTGCTAAATATCATGCGGTTTTTTAAAAAAAATTTCGTTGTTAAATTATAATCCATGAAAAAGAAAATAATTGGCAAGGTAGGAAACTTGCTCAGTCGAATGGAGTCGCCACCGGCCACCCTCGCCATCTCGCCA